>BOPP01000017.1:12657326-12680067 GCA_017312745.1 Gryllus bimaculatus | reverse complement strand
GGGGGGGGGGGGGAGGCGCAGGGATTTTGCCGGCGCGAAAGTGAAAGGGCACTCGGCAGCTCTGCGGCCTCCGCGCCGCTTTGTGCGCGCGGAACGGGGGCGGGGGCGGGAGCGGCTTAGGCCGTTGCGCCGCGGCGGCGGCGGCGGCGGCTGCTACTGCTGCTGCTGGAAATATTGCGCTTAAATTACGAGATCGCCCAGATACGGGCAGCACTCTCTCGTGCTCTTGGTTGCCCGTCGTGTTTAAAGAGGAATTTAAAAGCGACCACGATGATGTCGGCGGAGTGGGGGTCGTGAGAGCCGTGGCGATTATATTAGTCGTCATTTTATTGGTGGTGGTGCTGGAGGTGAAGGCGATGATAGTGGTAGAGGTGATGATGGTGGAAGATGGGGGAAGAGGTTGTGGTTGCGTTGTAGTGAAAATTATGAACGCGGTGACAATGATGATGGTGGAGGTGGTGGTGGTAGACTGAATGCGTGGTTTAATTTGAAGAAATGAATTGATACCAAAAGTATTGCCATAAAATAACCATTTAATTATGTTAAAAAGAATTAGAGGTCGGAATACAAGAAAACTATTTAAAATTTTGGGTTTCAAATCTGTCACTTCTGTGGATTTTTGCGGTGTCCTTTTTAAAAAAAAAATAAAAAATGTTCCAAACAGGGGTCGATGTTTAAATGACGACCCCCTTGCAATGCTTTGTGTGTCCGCCCCAGGTGGTGGTGATAATAGTTGGGGTTGTGATAGCGTTCGCGGGATGTGGAGAGCCTGCAGCGTTGTGTACAAAGCGGAAGTGGTGGTGGGGGGTAGAGGAAGGTTTAGCGTCACAGTAACTCTTAAGTGGGGCGAAAAGATTCGATAGATAAGTAGATCGGAGGTGAATTTGTGGGCAATGAGGATATTTTTTGTATTAGAACTGAAAAAAGGAAACACCAGTGCGTTGGAGAAACTGGACCATCATTCTTTTTGCTTTCCATGAAATTGTTTTATGCACGGAAACGTAATGGATTGGAGCGTTCTTTCAAATGTGCGAGAGCATACAAAGCAGCGCAGTGCTAGAAGACACTGAGTATTCTAAAGTCAATTAAAATTTTAATTTGGTTTTATCGGAGAAGTAAAACGCGGTTAATACATGAAATAAGTTAATAATGGGAACTCAAGCGAAGGAACCAAAGAAGAAGATACCGACGGAGAATGGTGTTGGGCAAGAGCGGCAGGGGCGTTCGATGCATCGCCGTCCGCTGTGGCACCGCGCGGCCGGCAGCCCCAAGCGCATCACTCCGGTTTGAACATCGTGGCCCGTCGCGGTCGCTAGAAGGAGAGGGGGGCACTGTCATCCGATCGGGAACCCTATACCGAATATTGAAGTCGTAACGGAGCTCCCGATTGGGTGACAGTGTCTCCCTCTCCGTCCATTTCGTGTCCTTGAAGTGTCACTATGTTTAAATCGGGGTAGAAGGATCTGTCCATAAATTACGAAACGGTGAAGAGTGAGCGAAGGGGTTTAAAAGAAATCGTTACATAGGGAATGAGGGTGCTTGCTTAGTGTTACGTAACGTTAATTTTAATTTTCTGATACATTTTAACATTTGCTAAAATAAAACATTGATATAATAACGAATTAAATTAAAAATATAAATAAATTAAGAAAATTGTGTCGTTGTTGCAATAAATGGAACTATTCTTTTCATCGGTGGTACTGATTGAATCTGTTCTATTACGAAAGAAGTATTGCAAAGTGATCGGAACCTACTTAAATTCAATGAAATTGGCACAAAAGTCTCTCGCCCTAGCTTTATCAACCACGGTGTGTCTTCAGCCTTATTGTTAGGTGCGGCCAGTATCACCAACATACTCTAACTTTATTTATCATGAATTTTAATGTATATCACAAATAAAATTAATACGAATGAGTTTTACTATTACATCATATATTTTTACTTTCTGGAAATTTATCGTAACAAGCGTTATTTGGTATAGTCCATGTGCGTGTTACAGGGGGGTAATCAAAATACTCCAAATTTGCGTTAGGTAATTTACAGGCGGCCCCTAATGGCTGAGCCTCGAGTGACCGCTGGCTTAACGGAGAAGCCCTTTGCCCCGCGTGGCCATGGGTGCGACAGATCGCTCGGACCCGTTCTCCAGGCTGCTGTGAGCCCCGGATCTCGTAATAGAACATCCAGCGTTCAGCAATCTATTGTTCTCTGGCAACTTGCGCTGGGGCAATGTTCTGTACTTCCTTAGGCACGAAACACGCACAACCAATCTACCCTCGCTCGCAGCACAATTCTTTGTAATGGGGTTTAATAAATTATTTGTTTTATGATTGTTCGACTCATGGTTGCAATTTTTTGTCTACGATTTTGCAATTTGACGATGTTTTCGTGTTGACTTTGTTTCACAGGTTTAGATTATTCAAAGAAGCTAAGAAAAATTATTATTGGACTTTTACCCCTGCAGTTTCCTCCTCTTGAAACTTTTTGAATCCACGTGACTTCATCATGTGGGTTCATTGCGTATCTGAGGCGTATGCATCTTTGAGTCTCGATATATCCCTTTACACATTTTATTTTTGGATTCATCTCGGAGCGAATGTGCGATTCCGAAACTCCCGTTCCAGGCTTGGGGTTATCCGCGTGTTGCACATACTCGTGTGTCCTTTGGCCCTTTGCCATCTCCCTGCCCTCGGCTCGGGCATCCACCGCGCGGGGCCCGGGGGCCTCCAGGGCGTTCGGGAGGGCCAGCGGAGCTCGAGTGCGCACTTGACCCCGTCTAGGCGCGGGCCGCGGCCCTTCAGCAGCTGCCATTTCGGAGCCCTCGACCCGAGCAGCCCTTCACGGCCACGCCCACGCCCGCCAGGGCTCCGAGGCGAGGCAGGCAGACGCCGAGACGCTGCATTTGGCTTCGGGCCAGCGCCTCTTGCATTTTTCAGTTCATTATGCTAACGTTTACGTTTTGTTATGAATTATCAGAAAAAAATATTATAATCGAGAAGTCAAGGACTGGTGATTTTGCTTCTTCTTATCTTAAATATTATTATTTCTTTTGTGACACAATACTGCTCATTTACTATTAATAAAACTACAGATACTTGTAATGGCACGATTTGGTTCTAAGTGTCATTAATGTTACATCAGGTTATATTTTCGTATTTCTTGCATCAGTACGAGCGCACATATAGTATTGTAATCAATCATATGGATTAACGTTTAAGGCACCGATAGTTACTGAACTACAGTAAAGTGATTTCTTTGTTTTTCATTCGCCAGTATATCATCGGTTATCGGCAGTCACTATGTCAGTGCAGACCGAGGAACGTATGTGTCTGTAATATCAAACGTTTCTTCCCTTTCTTGCGGTTTTTTGTTTGCTTAATGTTATTCACATCTCATAAACAACCATGTGCAGAATGCCCCACCAACTATGCGACACCCCTATAACTTCTAAACGGCTCACTGTATCGAAACTCAGATTTCGCTCAACATTGCGGAATAATGGGAACAATACGGAATAATGTCATTGAGATATTGTTCAGAATATTTTAGTTTTCGGGAAATTTATTCATCTTTGATTTTTTTAAAACGGAACTCGTACACATTTTTTCACTAGTAAAGGGGAGATCATAAGAAGAATACAATGATGTATCATACTTTGATATTTTGTTAGTGATTTGGGTAAATTTATACTTTCTGACATCTTATTTTAAATTAAACGGCCCATATTTCCTGTAACATCCTTGCATCCTTGGTCTGAACGGCACCTTCACCAAGGTACATTTTGATGAATAAATGGAAAAATATTTCATTTCGATCGTAAATATTGTTTGTTCGTGTGTCCTTCTAGATAAGACCGCGGATTGCTTGAATTGCGCCTGTTTCATTACTGCCCCCCTCTCTCTGTCCCCCCTCCTTGCAACAGTCGCAGGGTCTGGAGGCCCACCTTCTGCAAAGGCCGCAGTTGCCAGAACACCTCAAGGAAATATTTTATAGTCAAACGTCTTTCAAAACATTAACAAATATACACCATTGTATTCCTTTTTTAATCTATCTAGTGCTGTCGAGAAACATGTATTGTTCCATTTTAAAAATCAAAGGTGAATATATTTCTTGAAAATCAAAAATATCCCGAACAATAACTCTTCCACATGTTACTTTCTCCATAATTACGCATTGTTGAGTAAAAACTACATTTCGATATTGTGAAATGTTAAGACGTCAAGGGTGTGGCCCATAGTTGAGACATCCGGTACAGTATTTATTTCAAACTCTCATATTTTATTGGCCTATAACTAGAATATAAAGAATACTGCTGAGACCGGCGTACAACCAGAAATATTGCCGCGAAAACCACACAACTGTTCGTAGTTCTAAAAGATGTTACATTGGGATTACATATTAAACTTACGTTGGCGTTAGTAATACGTCAAATTACATCTTGTCAGTGAGGAACCGAGAAATAAACTCCTTTATGAGAAATATGCTGTAAAAGCACTAGATGCGTTATTTTCTAATCGAGATATTGTATTTTTAATCGAGTAAATATTAAAAATGAATATTAAATTCATTAACATAAAAACCCAGGGGGCGTAATAAGATTTGTCTGAAGCAGCGCGACTATGTAAGAGTGCTGCAACACACTGCAAGGCAACATAAAGCCCCTGACCCGTTCCGGAACCGCATGATCCAACATTTCCCAGCCGCCCCAGCGCCGAAAGTATTCGGAGCATCTGTGTGAGATAAACAAAGAACGCCGGCGCGGCTCGGTGCCTTGTTCTGCCGACGTCTGCGTATGGGTGGCGGCGGCGGGGGCGTGGCGTGGACGGGCGTAAGGCCGGCACTCGGCCAGCCGCCCCGCTGCATTGCGGCGCCGCCGTCGCCCGCAGTGCTCGGCGACCCCGCGGCCCCTCGACGAGATGCACCCGCCGCCCTCGCCGCTCGCCCGCACGCTCGCCCGCCAAGCTTCCCCTACTGATTTCTCACCCAATGCCTCCCACTCACTGAGAACCTACCCCCAGCCTCACCCGCAATTCCCTCCTGCCTACTACCTTGAAAACCATTCTCATACGCGCCAGGAAAAATGCCACGCGTTCTCACATCCTAACGTCACCCCAGCAGTTCGCCTCATATCTTAACTCGTAACCCTCTAATCTTTCGTTCAGCAGACCTCCTCGTGACTCACCCTGGAATTACCCGTTGCTTCTATAATGGCACCCTAATGTTTAATTGCTGTTCGTGGTAGGTGATGTCTTTCTGGACAACCTTTCCCCATTCTGTTCTTCCTAGTGTTATCTCTTCATGCTGCCTTCTCTTAATTCAAGACCCTTCATCGTCGATTTATACAATGTACTACGATTTATATAGCTTCTCTTCCTATTTTGTTTATAACGTCATTAGTATGGAAGTAAACATTCATTATGGAAGTAATTAGTGGTATATGATCTAGCTTCTTGAACGAAAGTTAGCACATAAAAATTAAGATTTCATAGCATCTCTGAATTCATTTTGGAATTTTGAGTAGGTATGAGAAAAAACATGTGAAAAAGTTAGTGACTTTTCCCTCTCCAATTGCTTCTGTAGATGCCCCAAATACTTACGGATCCTTCTGTTGTCCTATCCACTTCCTCGCCTGCCACCTTGTGAACCCTTTTCAACCTGTCCCTTATTACTTCCGAGCACCCTCATGCCACTTCTCCGTTCGTTGTACTGTTCGTCTCAAACGCCCCTCTGTCCGCCCTAATTTACCCTGTTGTTCGCCACCCCGTGGGACTTTCTCTCCACCCACACCCCCTCGCCGAGACGCGGCGTCTGGATCGATTGTCGTCTTCGCCTGTTTCGCCCGCCGCGCCTCAACGTTTTCTTGTTTCCCGCTGTCGGGCTTCCATGTGGTTCCCTGGCGACCGTGCCGCCCCGTCCCTCCTGTCACTTACTTTGCAGTTCCTGGCGTAACTTTATGCATCTCTTGACATCTTGCCTTCTTGGGTATTCGCGCTTCAATTTGATGTAGTGCTCCGAAGTAATATATTTTTAGAAAATGATTTCGTATAAACTATATATTCTATCAACACTACAAAACGCAGAGTACTTTTCTATTTTGTTAATTTTTGTGATAATATTTTAATTAAATACTATTAGATTAATAAAAAGTATTAATACTGCTCTCACGTCACTAAAGTTGTTGAACACATTTTCTTGTAGGATTTCTGCTTCACATTAATTCACGATATGGTTTTTCTTAGAGACTAAGTACAAATTTGATTTTCTTTTCTGGGGTAGCAAACATTTCACCGCTTAATGCCTCCTGAATAGTTGGCAATTGTTTGTTCAAATTGATTAATCGGTTTCATTGGAGAGCCGCTGGAATAAAATTGAACACTGTAGACTGGTTTATGTAGTAATCTGTAATTTAATGTGTAGATTTGTGATAACATTGTATATATTTTACATACTGTGTATTATTATACAGTCCACATGGTATTGTTAGTTCGATGTAAAAGTCCTATTACCGCTGTTCACTCGATCTTCGCCTCTTCAAATGAAATCCATTACTGTTTCCCTACGTCTCCTTGTTGTTACTTCCTCGCATCGCTAGTTTTTCTCTAACTGAGGCTTGAAAACAGGACGCCCAAATCCCTTTAATAAAATCTCTCAAACTGTTTATTGCAACAAATAGAGCCGAAATTATTAGCATGCTTACTGTGAAAAAAAATAAAGGATTGAAGTTTTTGCAATAGCTCGTCGTGCACATCTTGGCCACTGCGGCCACCAGCTTTCCACGGAAAGCAGCAGCGTCTGCTGGCGGGAGCCACTCAGGAGGCATGGCCACGGCGCCGAGGGGGCGGAGACGATGGAGGGCAGTGGCGCCGATTGCTACTCAACGCGGGTGTAGTAAAGATTTCTACAAGATTGAAGAGGCGCCATATCAACACTTGCAGGCATTGATCAATGGACACGATACTTTTGTTTTCTTTCTCACGTGTTGTAGGAATATTTCGTGTAGTTGTACAGGCCTTGTGTACACTTTGAGATGATTTTACCGTTGGAAACTTGAGTTATGCTGTGTTCTGAGTGCTTTGTGAATATTGCAAAATGACATATTCATCAATTTCCAAGAACACATACAGAAATAGACATGTTTGTGATATTATAACCAACCTATAATAAATGTAAATTATTACACATAAAACTATTATTTACCACATCATGGGTGTAAACATTGCCTCATAAATGTACCTTCTGCCGAAAATATTATTATAAAAAAAATGTCCTCGTACATTCATATGTGTGTTCGTATTCCAGCTTAATTCTTCAACGCGGCAACGTCATTTCAACGAAATTTGGTGTACTACATTATTACCGGGGAACAACAATGGGGGGCAATGCTTTGGGAGTAAGGTACTCCAAGAGGGTGAGTGGGGAAGTGGTATTCACTAACAACATTATTTACCACCCATCATCGCAATGCGTGTAATGTGCACTGAGTAGGCACAGTGACCGTGACGGGCAGAGCTGTGTAATAGATGATTGTGAAAATAATACCTACTCCCGCATATTTATTTCTACTCGTAACACCAGCGATTTTTGGTGCTGTAACATTACCTGTACTTTGAGAAGAATGTTTTAAATACCATCTGAATTGGTAAAATGTGGGATTGAACAAGACATTTCAGATTTCAAAATCGATAATTAAAGATTACCTTTCAACAGTTACGATAAAGGTAAGGGAAATGTAGTGCTAAAGTGCTTGTCAGAAAAGTCACGATAGTAAATAGTGCGATACAATGCTACAGATTCTGATTGTGTTACCATCACACATGAAGTTGTGAATTTATTGATTTTTCGTACAGCTAGTTTTTATCAAGACATTCATTTCTAGAATATGGGACAAGTCCCATTCATTAAAATTATTTAAAAAAATTACCAAGAAGATATGGTTTTCCTCCTTGCTCGTAGTTCAATGTGATACATTTAACCAGTCAGCAAAGGAAGGTAATATGCCTGCGATGGTTATCAGAACCAATGTGATTTGTCTGAAATATTCTTTGTAATGAGGCAGAAACTACAGCAGAACGTATTGCTTAAGTAGATGAAATCTAAGCGTATTTTTGAAAAGCTGTAGCTACCTTGGTAATTGGTTTTGGAATAAAAATGTTTTATATAAAAGTTATAGGTAATTTCATTCTCTTGAAAACTGATTTCAATCATTTTTCTACAAAACTTTAAGGTTACAGAGCTATAGAAGAAACAAAACGAAACAAATCAGAAAAATGCCGCGTTTTCGGTCATCCTGGAGTTAGAACAGGGCCTGGGAGGTTGAAAAATTGAGGTTACATATAACTAAAGAAATAGTTTTTGTCCTTTTTTCCGGTAACCGCCCTTGATGGTAGTATGATTTCATGAGCACTCGGCAATAACGAACACATGGTTTGACCAGCTGTGATAACGCTACGACAATATCATTGCTTCTACGTTGATGTGATGCTCTAGGGTTCTAGACCCTGCGACGGAGTTTGGATACTAGCTAGGAAGCTGGGTCGAACTCAATCACTCTCTGGAGAAGAATACAAATGGCCGCTACCACATATCGGAAACTTGGAATAGATTCCGGTTGGGGTGGTGCTCAGCAGGGGGAGGGATCTAAATGGAAAACCCGAGAACCTATGTATAAGGCGTGACCAGATGTAATATTTCAGCAGGGAATGAATACCGCTATCTCCCGGAATATACGAGTACTAACATATCTACAGATACGGGAGTAATTACGTAAGTAGTTGACGCGCCCAAAAACTACGTATCATTTTCAATCTGTTGATTTGACCTCAAAAAATCATTAATATTAAGAAAACTAGTTACGAAAACTCTCATAGTGCTCCCAAACCACGAGAACCGAACGTCCAAGGCGCATCTTCGCCCTGGGAGAGTGCGTATCGCCGGAGAGGCGCGTTTCGCGGCGGGGGCGAATCGATTGGGCTTCGGTGGGCGCTGCGCCTCCTTGGAGCGGCGCCGCGTGAGGCGGCAGGCGCTTTCCGGCACGCCCCCGCCCCCGCCCCCGCCCCCGCCCCCCGCGCTGTGCCCTACGTTGCGCTCTGTGCCTCTGACCCGCGGAAGCTAATCGACTGCATTGATTTCCGCGTTGCAGGAGACTGAGATTAATTTCACGCGCTCGCGCGAAACTTTGCGCGATGTTTGGGTGTTATTTTACATCCGCTGCCGCAGCGGGTTGTTTGTTGATGAATAAATAGCTCGCTGGCTTTGTTATCGATTTAATCATTGGCGTAACGGGTGGAAGTCGATACTGAGCCTTCGGGTGCCTACAGTAATATTACTTAATTTTTATTATGTTCACTTTTTTTTACCTGGGAGTTATATTTCTGTTATTCATTTGTTTGTTTCTTTATCGTTTTAACGTAATTAAGTTACAGAATTTAAACGACAAAGACTAGACTAATGCTCCAAAAGGAAAATAAAAAAATATTGATCTTATTGCATCTTTCATCGCATCTCCATCAGCAGCCAGCGGAATTTGGATCCACTTTTAAAATATTACTGATTTGTCTACATTCATTTCTTTGATTCAACTGGCGCGAATTCGGATCAGTCAGTAATTGTATTGTATTCTTTTATATTTTAAGTTTACTAATTTGTATATCTGTGTGTTCTTTCATTGCTGTATGCATAGAGAATGCTTACTTTGAAGCGCTGCTATCCGTCTTTATCTTCAAGCTTTACCAAACTTACCATAATAATAATAATAATAATAATAATAATAATAATAATAATAATAACAATAATAATAAATTCTGTTTTTTGAATTATGCGTGTGTAGCGTTTTGTAAAGGAATTGAGGGATTTCCTCTGACGCGAGGCCTTGTGCGTGGAGAAGCGGCCGTGGTGCCGCGGCGCGTCCGCGGCCGCCTCGGAATGCAACTGCACCGGCGCTTGCGAACTGGCTTCGCCAACGGCGCTGGGGGGGGGGGCGGAGACGGAGACGGATGTGGAGGCACATGAGGGTGGGTAGGAGGTGCCAAATCACGGTAATGGCACGTCGACGGGGATGCTGATGGGTGGGAACAGTCGAGGAGGAGAGGGAGGAGGTGGTGAAGGTAGCGCAGTTGGCGGTAACGATGAGGGTGAGATGGTGGGGGTAACTGTACCGGTGGTGTTGGTGGTGATGGCGGAGGATCTAGGAGATGGCACTGCTTTCGAAAAGACGTGGTCTGCAGTGCCGGGGCGAGTGCGGGGGAGGGAGCTGCGGCGGAGCGCTAGCGTCGCATCCCCTTGCGAAAGGCAGGAGCGCCGCAGGCTCACCTTTGCCGCTGCACGAGGAGGTGTGCAAACACCCATTGTTTTGTAATACTATCGTGTTATATCCACGTAGCGCAAGTAACCACTCTTACTGTCGGCGCCGGGTAAGGATTTTGACGGCCGCTGTCTCTGAAGAGCATTCGTAATAAATGAGTTGTAACATAAGTTGATGTTGGAGTACTCCTATTCACGATAAGGGGTTTCTTAATTATATTTTTATTTTTATAATGTGATATTACTAAACGTATTGATCGACACATGGGTGCGGGTTGGTTGTAGACTCTGTTTACAACCATTAACTACGACCGTCAAGTATAAAAATCATTTAATGTAAATTTTATTCAATATTAATTACATCTCTATTTGCTTCGTACACCAGTTTGGAGTACTAATTTCAGTTTCATGGCCATTTTCTCCGCATGAGACACTGCTTGCAGAATTGTTGTCTGGACCATTGTTCACTAGGATTTCCATTTTTTCAACGTTTTAGAATCAAAAGAAGAGTATTTGAAGGTATTTCTCTTCCTTCTTTCTTGCAAGCAGAGTTCAAAAAGAAGTGATATGAAAGGAACACGCAGGTACCCTGCGGTTTCGTAGGGAGTATTTTCCATTCATTGATATGTGTCGCTGCCAATACCGTACTTTGCCTCCAGGCAAAAAGCACTTCTAGAGATCTTAAAGTACGTCAGTAATTTTGATAATATAATGTTTGTCTACAAACACAAGTAGGTTATTACACTCCAAAACCAGCGCGTGTCAAGGATGGGTCCGAAAATTGCTTAAGCCCTCATACGTAGGTACATTGTACTACCCTTCTCTTCATACGGTTTTATACACTCCTTTTATTCTTTATCCTTTAGATCTCCTTATATTTGCAAAGACTTCAGACTGGCATACCGTTATCTGTGTGTTCTTCCATCGCGTTTCTGTATTCCATAATGACGTGGTTAACTCAATCTGTGCGAACCATCGCTCGCCCAGCTGGGTGGTCACGTTGCCTCCTACTCATCTATCCTTTCACAACGCGTCCACTCCGGAAATTCTGACACCAGCTATCTGTTATCCTCTCTGTATCAACACGCGTCGTCCCTTTCGCGCTGGGCTCATTTTTTTGTTCGCTGAACCACCTTTTCCTTCGAAACGGCCTTAGGCGCTACGAGCTCGCGTCCTTCCACCCTGCCCTCCCCGCTCTTCTTCCCTCTCTTCCACGTCCCGGCATCGCCCTGCTTATGTGCCGCTGCTTAAGCTTGTTTAACCATCTTCTCCATGATGCCACCTCCGAGCCTCGCCCGCCCGTCTTTCGGCCTTTCCGTTCCGCCCCGCCCCGCCCCGTCGGCAGCCGCGGAGCTCCTCCATGGAAATTGGATTCCGCGCGTCGCCCGCGCACTTGCGCCTCGCCTCGCGCCGCGCCGCGCCGTGCGCCGGGGAATCCCCGATCAGCGGAATGTCGCTTGCGCTGCGCTGCGGCGTTCTCCTTTTGTTTCTGCTGCGCCACGCGCATGGCGCCTGTCTGTCGGGCTGTCCGAGATCCGTCTCGTCCGACTGTACGTTCGTGACGTGAAAGCGTCGCGAACAAAAGCGCGCGTGACTCAATTCTGAGGCTTAATCAGGCTTTGTCCCTAATCGTGGAGATGGGTAGCGGTAAGCGCCGGGTGAGAAATTCAGAAATTACTCCGTAGCCTTGTTGCATGCGATTATTTGGGACTGTTATTCAGTTTTCCTGCAACAATATCTTCGAAATATGGGTACATGGGAAGAGCGGGTCTTCTAGACTTTGACAGGTAAGTTGCTTCTGTTGTACACAAAGTCATTTTTTATATAATTGAATTACGAAGAGTTGAACCATTGACGTAGAATAGACAATTTAATATAGAATTAAGGAGACAATTATAGATCTTTGTTGCCCTAAGAATCACAATCTCTCCACAATGAAATTTAACACCAGATGCACGAAAAAATGGTACTTAGAAAGAATGAAATCATTACTCTGTCAAAACGTATACATGTGTATAATAGTTCATTCACTAATTCATTTCTTTCTCCAATACAAGCACGAAATTGCTCGTTGCACTTCAAAAATATTTTCATATAATACTGTGCGTAATTTTTAATTTCAATAAAACATTAACTCTTTCAACTGCAGATTTCTCAGATCATCACGGAGCAACTCTTGCTTACAAGAGTTCCATTTGTTGCCTATCCCATTCGCCCTTTTACCTGCACCTCCGCCTCTCCGTTTTCTCTCCGCCCGTCTCGCCGCCACCGTCGCCGCTCCTGCGTCCGCTGCCTGTGGCCGGGCGCTGCGCCTGTCGCGGCAGCGCCTCTCGGCGAGCGAGCGAGCGAGCGAGCGAGCGAGCGGGAAGAGAGGGAGCCACCGAAGTGGAAGGGTTGGAAACGAAATTAAGGCGAGCGCTGTTGTTTCGCTGCCAGCGCCTCCGCCGCCCGGCGCTGCGATGCACCGCTTGCGCGCGGGCGGAGTTTGAAGCTGACGCCTCCGTCGCTCACCTTGGACCCCCTGCTGCTTAAGACCGCAGTGCCGGCGGAAGTAGCAAGAGAAGGAAACCGAGAATAGGACATCGATATGTGAAGACTGGAAGATCGGTACGAGCCAGCAAGGATGAGATATCAACAGGAAGAAGACACAGAGAGACCGAGGGAAAGATCGAGGGAGAATGTTCCTAAAGAGAACAGCCTGTAAGCCTCAAGGAAATAAGCATTAAGGGGTTGTGCTATCGGGTTCCGACTGGCTTGATAACAATTATGTATTGAAACATCGAAATACTTCAACCCAAACACACTTGGATTGAAGACTTTTATTCTACAGATTAAGAAACAAACTAGTGGATAATCCAGATACGAACTGCTTACTGAAGATTTGAACAGACGATTAAAAAAATGAAGACTTCAATGATAGTGAGTTGTATTGTTGACCTTTTCCTGAAACATTTACAATGTGTGCAAAGTCCGCCTGATATTTGATTACATGGCATTGGGAGTGCAAGTTAAACAGTACTCATCTTTGCTTACCGAATACTCAGCTAATCCACCGTAGGCTGCACTTCCAGCACAGCCTCCCACGCAGGTCCAGGCGGAATACTCTCCCAGCAGTACATTTCTCTTTGCGGCAGGACACCGCTCTAGCTGCCCAGCGACGCGTTTGCGAGTGATAAGTGAGGCGTGCGGGGGCGGAGGCTCACGGGCGTGGGTTGCGCTCTGCAGGCAAAATCCGTAATTAGCGGTGCCCGGCGCGGCGCCCACCTGCCGCCCCGTCGCGTCGAAGGGCAGATCCTCGCGCCCCCAGGCGACCTCCGCCGCAGGAAGCCGCTGGAGGCGGAGGCGGCGAAATTATAATCGCGACGGATTCTGCGTTGAAGTTTGTGATGGGTTTGCAGTGTTTCTTAGTTCTCTGAAACGGAAAAGATAATGAGTCAGTGATACCAGTTTGAGTTCCATAATTCACTAACAAGGTAATTCACTAACTGAGTTTCGTTGTTTGGGAATAGGGAGGTAGTGGATCTTTAACCTTCGCCGGACAGGTACAGAAGGCAAATGGTAATACTTTTATTAATTATAGGCAATTTCATTTACCTTTATTGTGTTTTAATTTTACTGTTTATCGTGTGAATTTTATTTATTTCTTCACAATTATTACTTGATAATTTTTTCTTGTGTTTTGTATACATTACGATCTCATAAATCGTTTAATTTATATTAGATATACAAAATTTCGACTTCAGCATCATTTTGCAATCATTCATTTTGTATTTTAACTTTTTTCATGCCGTGATCTCCAGATTGAGCTTTATATTTTAAGAAACCATTACAACAAGTTAAGTCATTCGTTTTTTATCTCAAGATTTGAAACTATCTACTGGGGGAATATTTTTAAATCCATCTTTACAGACGGTGAATTAGGTAATAATCCTATTTAGAGTTTTAATTTTACTGGAAATTATGTATATTGTATTCTCTTAATTGTATTCTCTTAAAGCCAGCATGTTGATTTACAGAGGGTTTAATGGACTTGAACATCACGAAAGATTTGAACATAGAATTTATGGTTTTATGAAATTACATTATATTTGTAAATATTGATTTGAAATCGCTGATTAGCTCCAAAGGAATTGATATGACTGTTCATTCAAGTTATATTACTTCAAATTCCAAGATGTTGCTCTCCCTTAAGGTTTAGTTTTTGAAAGTTGTCAACTTATCCGATTCCTTAAATATTTTGCTTATTGTCATTATAGAATATCGCTTGGGAAAGTACTTACAATTAGTAGGGATGTGCTTTTAACAGTTAAACTGTTATTTCTTAAGAGTAAACGTTTCGTAACTGTTCCGCGAAATAACAGTTATTTCGTTTATCCTGTATTAGCTGTTATCGGTTGAAATGCATTGCATTGGAATCTAATGGGCCAAATCTGAACTAGTACAAGCTTTCGCGGCAACGTTTTTGTACGAGAGCAAATTAATTTGCAGCTAATCGATCGTAATTAGCAAGTGTTCAAATTACAGGTTCATTAATAAGTAATACATTATTATTACACACCATGCGCCACATTATTTTTATTGTATACACTACAATAAGAAGTTTGTTGTTTAAATTAAACCCGTCCAATATGTTTGTAAACTTCTTTTGGTTCCATTGCTGCTTAGGTGAGATCAAGTTGTATTTCTCCAATTCCGATAAAATAAAATGTTTTACCGTCAAATAACGTAGCATTATAATATTTTATTTTCAAGTCATTACTACTTTAGTTGTAGGTAAGCAAAAGCACATCCTTCTCATTATTTTTGGAACTTGTCATTATACTACGAACAAGTTGCATATTCGAAAAAATATTTGCAATCTAAACCCAAATCACTGTAATTTTACTAATATTCTATATACATTTGCTACTCCTCGTATCAATTCTTCCTTGCCGATCATCCAGGCTCGTTCATGTCAGCTGTTCCTCTGTCCAAACGTGTTTGGGGAAGTACTGCAAGCAAGCGCCCAGGCTTCACGGTGCTGCCAACGTTATTCGTTTTGCCGGGTTTAACTCTTAGCAGTCGTTCGCATGGACCTGTTATTTTTCACCTGTTTTTAATAACCGTTATTACGAGTCTATTGTTATTCCGATAATAGTTATTGAAGAAAAGCTGTTAAGCCCATCTCTAGTTCTTAGTTCTTCTCTTAATGAAACAACAAATTCCAAAATATTTTTTTCTATAAAATTTTAAAAAATGATTTATCCATTGGTTCCTAAATCACTAAATGAGCCAACTTAGTGCCTTAGAGCCTTAGCGCCCGCACGCTCCCCCACGCCCTCACGACTGCTCTCCATCCAAGTCTCTCTTACTACTGCTATCCCATCTCGCACACGTGTACACATACAAACGTACATACACATACAAATTGCTTCTCGTCGCCTTGTTCTGTGCAACTGCTTAGTAAGGTCTGCGCAATCCCACACATCATTATTTGTGAATACACGATTTTACTTAACCCTGTATTGAATCCGCTGCCCTTATCTGTAACCCGCTATCATCAAGAGAGTTAAAAATGCCCACCATCAATATTGCAGTATAAGTTTTATTTACATTATCACAATCGCCATTGTTGTATTACTAGTATTTTTAGTTTCAGCATCACTTGATGTACTTACATCTTATTCTTCATCTTCACTTCCACTTGCACTATCATTAAAGATGCCGTTGTCCTTTTCATTTTCTTTAAAACTATAATCTAACTTATGTAACAAATCGTAAGTATTTACTCATTTTGTTACTGCACTCTGCCATGATGAAGGACTAATCAATACTACTTACAAAAAGTACTGTTTGAAATATTCTATCATCTTCAACTATGGAAAATAAATTTGATTTGGAAAATAAGCCACATAGTTTAGTGATAATTATGTGTTTCCTGTGAAAACGCTGTGTACAAATTAGACCAAGGAAGGTTCAATTAGTGTCCACTTCCTGTTTCTGATTTTATAATTTTATTTTGACAGTTACTAACTTGACAGGGATTATGGAACCATAAATTTTTTTCTATTTCTGAAACAAAATTTGAATCAAGCGGTTTGAGTTACAATACTCTAATTTTTCAGAGAGTTTTAAAACTGTATGGATACAAAATGTCTCTCCCTTGGTCAATGCACGGTTAAATCGAAAACATACACCATGATCCTTGAATGTATGCAAACCGACGAACATATTAGGAGCAGTTGTCAATGACTAGGCTTTTGTTCCGGCCGACTATTGCTCTGAGAGAAACACACATCCAACTATCTTATGTATAATGTACCTATATTAGAATCAACCCTGCTCACTCTGTTTGTACGTAGGGAACACGTTTTGGAACGCATTTGGCAGGTTTGTGACGCTCAGGGCCAAGAGCGTTTGTTGTGCAGTAAGTAATCGATGTGCAATTGTGTCGAAATAATTTCTTTTTTGCTATACGCTAGCCTTGTTAGCTACCAATACCTGTTTTCACACACGCTGAATTATCTTGACTTGATTTATATCTGCTGGGAGCGCTGAATGAAAACTATTGTAAAATACCTTTGGCTTTGAGTATTGTTAATATTTTAAGAAGTCCGTTTAGCACTTGATGTAGCACATTCGTTTAGATTAGATGAATGTTTACTGAATGCAACTGAAATATTATTTGTGAATTCGCATGTTTTCATGCTAATAAAAATTTCTCGAGTGAAGTAAAGGATGTTTGCGTAGCTTTCCAGGATGACATTGTTCTATGGTTCTAACGAATGTATTTCATATTTCTTGTTCATTATATTTTGTTTTCTCGCTTTATTACGTTTAGGTTCACCATGAAAGTTGGAAACCGTTCCATTGTTTTTTGTAGCTAAATTAGTAATTCATGTTTGTAATGGTATTTGTTAAAAGAGTAGAAATGGGTGATTAGGGCAGAAATGTGGAAATCCAAGTGAATGGGTCAATATAAATAATCTTCCGCAATAAAATATGTATTTATACTAAATGAAAATCTTACACGCCAGCACACATGTTTTGAAGAATTTTTCAGGGAAAAATAGTTCCTATGCTATTTATTACCTCCCTTTCTTCTGGGCGTCGAATTTGCTTTTCATAAATCCTTCGCATGGTCCGAAACAGCAAAACGCCACTCCCTACGAGTATTCGCTGGGAGAAGAAAGCGCCATGTTCATGACGTCACGCTTTCCCTTCCTGCCGAAACCTCTGTTGGCCGTGGCAACTGTGCGTGCGAATGCTCTCGCAGTTTAGTGTTGGTGAGTTTCATAAAAATGTCTTTATTGCAAATATGCAGTCTGATGAGGGCGTTTCGTGCTTTTGGGAAACGAGGTTGCAATGTATATTTTATCTTTTGTTGCTTGATGTGTTAATCGGGCAGTTGCATGAACATTTCTATTTTCTTGGGAAAGAGTATTTGAAAAGGTTTTTGTTCCCATTTCCCATGTAAGTCCTGAGTCTTGCCGTCTACATAGTTTCCTCATCTCATTCCCGCTGTAGAGACAACTGTTGAATTTTTCGTGAATGAAAATAGTGTAATGTGTGAGAGATAGTGTTTTCTAATTCAACTCTACGAGGCAATGGTAGTAGTGTTTCGAGTTACGTAGATGTTCTCTCTGACTGGTTGACACTATTTCTTTTTCCAAAATCATACACGAGATAAATATGTTGCAGTCAATATGTAGGTGAACCAGACTTAAGTTTGTCTATATTTTTATGGTGTGATACATTTCGAGATTTCCTCCCCTGAATGTGTTCTTCGAAGGAAACGTCTGGCTTAGAAAGAAGAGTCATCCAGCCTCACCAGAAATAACAGCGAGTTAGAAATCTGGCTGTACGTTAATATTAAGTGTGGACAATGAAACCAAATTCTATTTTGTTCGATCTCGAAGTATATTTTTCATTTAGCACGTAACGTAAAAGTATTATTAATTATACGAAAACGCAGCAACGAAATGGTTTCTGTAAGGCATTTGTACTGTGTAAAAGTATAGAACCAGTTGCGGACTCATTATCATTAAATTCCCCCCTAAAGGATTGCCGTTTAGAAGAAAATCATTTCAGGATAAATATTTTCGTCCATTTTCGCCATCCATGATTGAAGTAAATACTCATTCTTACGTACAATATCTACAAGTTCATTATTTTCTAGAGGTGAAAATAAGAATGTATAATTTTACAAACGAAAATCGTTATTAAAGTGTAAAATGTTTCTCTTGATAAAGTATTCGTATCGTACAATATGTCCAAAAGTAGTTAGATTAAAATGTAAGGACGCTATGATGTCAAAGGAAACAATGAGCGTAAAAGAGTCTCTGGAGAATTTTGAGGTAATCACAACTGGCTCGCGAGTCTTCTTCACGCCGGGCTCATAAACATGTTTACGATGTTGTACATCGCCATTTGGCGGCGGCGGAGCGGTCTCCAGATGTCGGAGCGCGGCCTCGCCCAGAGATCTGGAGCTGGTTGTAATTGCGAGCGGAGCACTTGCTGGGCCGGGGCGGGGCGGGCAGAGGGCTGCGCTGCTAATTACCTAAGGAGCGTTAGCGAGTTCAGCAGAAGAGGCACGCAGTAGTAGTATAAGGCAGAGCGGAGGAGAATGGAGAATTGCGGAAGCGACGAAGGAGTGAGAGGAAGTAGTAATACTGGGAAGATCGAAGCAGCAAGACGCAACGGGAGATGGATAGGACGGGAAATAGGCGAAGAGTGCAGATACGGCAGTAGAAGAGAAGACTTGGAGAAGCCAAAGAGAGTTACAAAAGTAAGCGAGGAGAAGAGTGAGACATAGTCATAGAGAGTTGTGGGTGCGGAGGCTAGGGGAGAGCGGGGCGGCGCGCGCGTCGACTGAAAGCATGAAACCGGGCAGCCGCGCGGCGCGGGCGGCGGGTGCTCGCTTTTGTGAAACAGGATCGACTCCGCCGCAACGTGCAGGGCCGCAGTTAACATTTCGGGCCGTCCTCGCAAGGGGGGCGCCGAGGAAGTTTGCGAGTCGTTTACACCGGAACTTGCGCCGTTAAGCCCAGTTCTAGTTTCCTCCCACTCGATCGGATATTACAACGGAGCGCCCTGCCCACTTCCACACTCCAAGCGACGATGTTGAGTGTTGCTTCCGTCAGCTTTATACGGTTTCCAAGAAACGACTTGCTCCCATGGCAACTGTACATATCATTTATCAAATTTTGATACTATATTTATATACCCTTTCAACTATTGAATAGACGGACAACAAATTCACAGTCAACAGTATGAGAGTCCCCTTACTCCACTCCAATAAATTGACAATATTTGCAAGAATAGTGTCCCTGTCGTTGAGCTAGGTCTAAAACCATTGATGCACTGAATTACCCCACTATAGTTTTGGCTCGTAATAGCTTGTAATCGAGTATATATGATTTGAATTACCGCTCATTTTTGTTAACAATAACATTTTTAGTATAAAATAGGTTGTTACTTAGTTTATAAATCCTTTGTATAGACTACACAAGTCTATAAGAAGAATTGTTTTGGAATAATGCGCCTGCACGTTTCACTCCCCCGCTGCTTCCTCTCAAGAGCAGCAGCACACCGCGCGATCGACGTAGAAGCAACTCTTCTGACTCCGTCGTTTTCTGGAAAACGATGTTGCGGCAATCCAATCATTCTACCGGAACCACACCTCTCTCTCTGTCTCTCTCTCTCTCTCTCTCTCTCCTCTCTCTCTCGCTCTCTCTCTCTCTCTCTCTCTCTCTCTCCCTTGCAGCGGACGCACCACTTCGTTTGTGTGTGCCGCACAGCACACAGGAAGGCGGAGCGCCTTCCGCGTCGACTATTTCGGTCTCGGCGGCTTGTCGAAGGCGTTTACATCTTCGCGCGTGGGCCCACCCCACCCCACCCCACACCCACCCACCCCGCCTCCTCGCGCAGCTCTCGGCCACGCGTGCCTCACCACTCCATTGCCGCTCTCCTTCCCACCCTCTCACCGCCGCCCCCACCACGTTTCCTCTTCACGCCCCCCTTCTCTCTTCTCCCACCACACCGTCTCATCTCCTCCATTCGCCACATTATTCCTCTCCACCGCCACCACCGCCCTTTTCCTCTGACCGTCATCACCCTTTCCCTCTCACCGCCATCACCATTTCCCTCTCACCAGCAGCACCATTTTTTCCTCGGTAGTGGACCACCGACTTTTCCACCAGCTCATCTCATCCCGTCGCGCCTCTCCCCCCTCCATTGCCCACCCATCGACGGCCGTCTCTTCCGTCATGTCGGCGCCACCTCCCGCTCCCCCGCAGGGCCGTCGTCTCAGCACTTCCCTCACCCGCCGCCACCGGAACAGAGAGACCCGTGTTGTGGTGCTGGGCGGCGCGACGACCTTCCAGATGCCGCCGCGCCGAGCGTTCACCCCGCCACACGCGTCCGCAGCTTCCCCGCCCGCGGCGTCACACAGGCGGCTGCTACTCGTCCTTCAATTCCTTCAGGTCTACGGTCGCGTCTATGCTTTGCTTCATTACGATCTTTCTTCAAGATTCGTTCTCCTCTCCACCCAATTCTCGTTTCATTTCATTTGTTTTTTTTATTGTTTTCCTTCATTTCTGCATCTACCCCCTGTTCTTATTATTCTCTTTATTTGCCTAATGTTTCATCTGAAATCGTCCTCCCTTTTTCTTTCACCCTTCCCAGCATACACCATCCCGATTCCACTTTCTCCTCATCCTCCAACTTGTAGTCTTTGCTCTTTCTGCGCCCCGCCCTCTATCCCTCTCCGTAAATGTTCGTCCTTGCGTCCCTCGCACCCTCCTCGCCCTGCCCTCGCGACGTGCACGCGCGCCCGCCATCTGCAGGCGCGGCGGAGGACCAGCTGCTGTTTATATTTGCGTTTGCCCGCTTCCCCGGTGCAGGCGGCGCGGCTGCGATGCGGAAAGTGCGATGAGGCGCGCTTAAAAATACACTAATGGACGTTGCGAGGCCCTGGCTCATATCAAGCACGAATGACCACAATTCTCGACTCTGGAAACTGAATCGAACGTTCTTCTTCTCTTTTTAATCGTTACGGCCGTTTTAATTAAGACTGTGAACGATTCATCGCTTATAAATACAACACATATCTACTAGTAAAAGGAACAGAAGCACTGCGAATCCATTTTCCACTCCTAGCAAACGCTGGAAGAGAAAGATGTCAATATATGCTCAAAATCGCCTTTGTAAAGTCTACAGTTCACCGGATAAAATGTTGCGCAATAGTAGTTGTTAATTGCAAAATCTCGAACTCCACGCTTTCCGATTACAATTGCGAGAAAAGTCGCGTTAAAGTATTATTGGAGCGCTTGTGTGGCGTCAACTCCACTTGTTAGAGCTTTGACGACCAGGGTCGCTCTTGGAATCCGCTGTGCTGAAGAAGTAGATATATTTCAGATACGTAACACACAAGGAGGTTCGGAGAGTTCTTCGGTGAAATGTTAAAGAACGACCTTCCTCCATGTTATCGTGGTGCTGCCGCCCCGTAAAAGTACGTCACCTTGAGCAATGGTTTCCGCCCTCATTGTCTACACCATTGGCGCTGTACTAGTGTGTTTGCAAGTTTCAAACTTCAGCATCGTCATGTGCGTTGTGCGTTTGTAATGAGGTTAATTACTTCACTTCTGTAACGCTTATTACGCCCGCCTCTTGCAGTTCAAGGAGAACTAATTTGTTCTTGGGAGTTTCGCCTCCTCCGTAACGCGATTCGTGGAAGGCAATGATCCGTCTGAGCATAAACGACCTTTATTAATTTCACATATTTACTCGCCTGGAGGAGGATACGAACATGGATGCGAAAGTATTAGTAGACACATCCATAGATGTGAAGGTGGAAGAGATATAGTAGGAAATAGGGGGGCACGACATACACATAACGGAGGTTGAGGTAGAAAAGGAACTGCAAACAAGTCTTCCAGAACCATTTAAACTTGTTCTCATTTGCAAAATGAAACTAGACAATAAGTTTCACTGCAGTGAATTTTTCTATTAACGTATCTACGAAATATTGATTGGTCTCAGTGAGCTCTTGTTCACGAATGATTTCTGAACGTGTAGCAAACTATGGTCACACAGTTTGTGGTGATGTTGTGAGAACCAGTGTAGTTCTATTAGAATGGTGTTACTCTCCTCTCGGAGAGTGGAGGACTGGGAGTAGGATGAGGCCAGCAAAGAACGAAAAGGGTTAGCGGCGATTGCTCGTCGGCAACTCCGTCGCCTGCGCAACATCATCGACGGGGAGCGCCGGGGGCTCGAGTCTCCACAGTGGCGGATTATCGATAGTCGCTATGCAGCTGCGTCCAATTCAACCAGCGTGTGAGGGAGAATGAGAGCTGCCCATTGCTCTGGTCGAACCAATGGGCCACGGACCGCGCATTGTTGTTCCCGCATCTCCATTTATACAACGATATACACGCACGCGCACGCGCGCTTCACACCTGCCGGG
>BOPP01000017.1:12638760-12657315 GCA_017312745.1 Gryllus bimaculatus | reverse complement strand
GCCACCTGCGGGCATTACACGCACCAAACTTAGACTAAATCGACCCAAGAATTGTCGCGCCCGGAACCAGTTCTCGCTCTCTCCCTGAAGCGATTGGTCGCTATTTTTTAATGTGGTCCTGGTTGATTTCCCCAACCGTCGCTCCTCGCGAGAGGGCCGTGGGCGCAGCATCGCGTCGCGCCGCCACTTGAGCGCCGTAATTCGCTTCGTCTGCGCCCCGCCCCTCCGCGCCCCTCCCCGACCCTTGACCTCCGGCGGGCCACGCTGGCAGCTGTTACGCCGGCAGCGGCGCAGCCGACCACAAGGGCGGGTGATTGTGGAAGAGCTCGGTGCAGCAAGTGCGGAACACGTCCTGCAAGCCTCGATAAAAATTATTGCTCGAATATCATGACCCCCTCCCCCTCCCAATGAAATAAAAATTAAAAAAAAAAGAAGGAAATCATCTAGATGAAAATGTTCGTATATTTATGTATGAATCTATAATTTGCCTAACATGTGTGTGCATTTGCATTCCGTGTTAATACTCAGAAAAGGAAACTAAAATCGTGTAATAATTCAGATACACAAAAATGTATTTCTTAAAAAATAAAATATCTTACTGGAATAGTGTGTGTGTGTGTGTGTGTGTGTGTGTGTGTGTGTGTGTGTGTGTGTGTGTGTGTAATAGTGTTTTTGATCCAGTGAGGTAGGGAATGGTACCATACGGATGGCACTTTATTTTAAGAATTGTGTACTTTTCTTAGTAGATTAAATTGAAGGCCTGTACGTGATACGAATGTAAAGATGGCAATACATTAAACAAAATTTTGAATTTTATTGAATCTATAAGATCAAAAATTTATTTTTCAAAAAATCAATATCTGAGTAGTGCTCTGTATTTGTGCGAATCATTGAAGGAATATATTTTTCAAAATTCCCTTTACAAGTAATATTGGTAGACGTTCTTGACAATACGTAAATTTAATTTACATTGCATTACATTGCCTTGCCGAAAATCCTCAAGTTTTTTTTAATCTGAAATAAAATCCTTGTGGTTATCTCTGTGTGACTGCAGGCGGCGAGTATCGGTGGCATTGCAAGGAGATATTGTGGCTTTGGAGATGGATGAATTGAATGTGGTGTGGAATATATTTTAGGACAACATAGATGGAAGATGTAGCGAGGAAAAAGGCCAGGCGGATGTGAAGGAAGACTGTGTGATCACAATTTTTGTAAGTCTTTGACGAAGATAGTATCCGAAAAAAGTTTTTTATACGACTCAGTGGGTATTTGGGAGTTTATTTCGCTTTTGATTTTTATATGGTTAGTGGGGGAAATTATTTTTTAAATGTAGTTCACATAACATTCAAATGTTCATCATTCGAACAGGCACAAATGCATTTAATGTTTCGTGGGTGCACCCAAGGTTCCACTCCTACACCACCCTTCAGTTTAAGATTTCAAACTGGCATAAGTATTACTGATAACATATTTCTTTCTTTAACGTTATCATATTCAGGTAACGAAGTAACATAGGCGTGACATTTAGCAAAGTTGCCAAACAATTTGCAATTTACTGTAAATTATTTTGTTGTGATGAAATTGGACCAAATCTACCAAAAGAAGTTTGTATTATTTTATCAATATATTTTGTACATTTTGTGTTGTTTTTCTTGTGCTTGTTTGTATGAGTGGGTTGTGTGATTTGAATGTTTTTTAATAAAATTGCGTTTTGCTATTTATTTGATATAATTTAAATATTAAAAATTTGAATATTTTTTTCGTTAAGATTTGTTATTTTTTAATCCGGGTGGATTTTTTGCGAGTGGGAGTGGTGGTGGAAAAAGTTAGCTCTCCCTGTTTAGGATTAGTGAATGTTAGTGATTAGTACGAGTTCACCTGTACCATGTCCATACACGCTACATGTAATTTACACATACCCACAATGATGAATTCCTTGTCTATGACTTTTCCACCCTGAAAAAAATGTTTTTTTCCTGTTTCAGGTGAGTGGAGAACAGAGTTATCTGGAAACGTAAGAACATCAACGGGGTGTATCTGAGCACGTCTCTAAGGTTTCTTATTTACGTAAGTTTACTCGCATTTCACCATTTACTCCTTAAAGTTTGTTGCACACAGGGAGCGTTCACAAATCAGAATTGGTCATTGAATCTTAAACGAGTATGTAATATATGGCATTGCTTTAAAATGTACTACATTTTTTGTACGAAACTATGCAAGATTTAGTAACTGAATATATTAAAATGTCGCTATATATCTTACACAAGTTTCTGTGTCAGCTTTCATTTTGTCACACAATGTCAGCTTTCATTTTGATATCTTTATTATTTTGTTTTAATATTATTGAGGAGTAATAAGTGTTACATTTTGGAATCAAAAAATGTGATTTCGTGGATTGCAGATTACATTAATCGAAATATTGCAAAATTGGCGTAAACTAGTCAATGTTGATGCATAAAACCTGATACAACGTCATATATTTTCAAAATATAGGGTAATGAGGTAAATAAATTCTATTTTTGGATTTTTTGTCTACACATTCGTACATTACACAAACATAACTTTGTGAAGGGATCATTTATGTCTTCATCAGTAAACTTAATTATATTAAAATTCTTACCAGTCCTTTCATAATTCCTCCAAAATAAACTAAGTACATTGGTCTTTCTTTCCCAAAACTTGGAACGATATATTTTATTTTAGGAAAATAATTAAACATGTATAATAGCTAGTTCTAAATGCCCATACCAACAGCGAACTCGCAGTAAGTATCACTCGAATGAAGAAGAATAGTGATTCTCTAAAACATCCTGTATTATATCCTAATACAAAAACAAAATATATATTAGAGTGAGACTAAATCTGAGTTTCAATTTTCTTTCAATCATCGTAGAAGATAGATGAGTATGAAATCAGAAAAATTACCAAATTTATTATATATAAAATGAATTGAATATAAGAAAGTGAGCAAATCTGTTGTTCCAAATGCATTGTCGTTAAAGACACAGGAACCCTGCAGAAATAGTAAAAAATGGTAACTCTTGCTGCGCCTAGTCATTTATTGGTTTTGTGGCATTTTTAATAGTCGTTACTTGTTTGGTTGTCGAACACTCTGTTTGATAATTTACAATCTCGAAATATTTCGTAAGGATACTTCTAAAGGCGCCTCTTCATATATTGAACTACGACGCGGTGTGACCGACCCTAAGCAGAATAAAGTTTGTATTAGGTTAAGCTGGAAGACTGCGGGAAACGTTTGCAAACTTAATAGTTGGAAATGAATGTTGACAGTACCGTTTTACCGAGGCGAATATACAGGTAATGAATGTGCGTGATTATCTACGAAGGGAGTAATTTGAAAGCTACTTTGTTCTTCATTCTCGAGGCATTTACTGTAAGTACACCGCAGAAAGTGATTTTTCAATAGAACGCTTATATCTATTTTTTATCTCTGCTCCATTGATGCTCATCAGGCGAACGATTTCCCGGTAATAAAGAACAAATAATGTTGGATGCTCCACCACGGCCTGAGAATCCCCGGCGTGCGGGTGGTCCGCCGCGTCGCCGATCCGCGCGCGCCCTCCTTCCGGTCCGTGGGGCCGGCGGCGACCACCCGATCGCCCACTGACGCGCGCCATTACGCGATTAGCGCAGCTTCCGCCCTTCTCATCATCGTCATTATCATTATCGCCATTATTATTAACGCACTGCGAGCGCACGTTGTTAATTGAGCTCCGCTCGCCGTGCGCTGGCCCGCGCCTAATGCTGTCGCGCGCGCGAGGGGGGGGGGAGGGGGGCGAAGGAGATCCGCGGGCAGCGCCCCACACGGTGGCTTGAAGCACATGGAACCGAAGTCACGCGGAAGACGGCAGCCTCGCCACTTCAAGCTGAACGGTCGGAATTGTTGTATCTTGCACTGTGCTTATGTGTATGCAGTCATTTGACAAAATAATACGTGTTACAAATAATTTGCTTATTTGCTATGAATTTGCTTTGTTTATCTTTTGCAAATAGTATTTTTGATCCAAATTTGCCCAAATTTATATAATGATTTCTTATTAATTACGAAGCCACAATTTGTTCATCAAATTCATTGGTTATATTTGTCAAATTTGTAATAGGTCTCTCTCTCTCTACCTTTGAACCAAACGAAAAATATTGATTCTGTGTTACGGGTTAAATTCAAATTAATTACTTAATTAATTAATTACAAATTAATTACTCTTGCTAAGATGGGGGTTACTAATCTTTCCGAGTAAAATAAAAGGGAAAAATAAATGTGTAACAACTTTTGTGCAAACTTCTGAATATGGATTTCTTTAAATAAATGTTTGAATGTTTTACTGTAATATAAATTAAAATTATTTCTTTTAATATGCAGTCTTCTTATCATGGCTTTCTTCCTGCTTAAATAATCAATCACTTCAATATGATTTGTAAATGTATTTTCCCTTTCAAGAGGTTTGCTTTTTGTGGTTACGGTCACTTATGAATGGCTCCATTCAAATGCCGCTCTCCTCGACTCGCACCGCAGAGCGGGTGCATGCTGGTCAGTTGTCTAAACAACGGGCCGGAGATCGCGCGCGATCTTTCCTTCCTCGTCCTCCCTTGCATCCTCTCCTCGTACACACTCTACACTGCCCTAAAAGGCTTGGCGAGAGACCAATACGGAACAAGAGCTCGGCCCGGTATGATGCGGCGAAGCTCCGCAGGAGGGGATACAAGGTTGAGGGAAGGCCGGCAATGTACCTGTAGGTTTGCCCCGGATCTCAAATTCTAGCTGGGAAACGCTTTCATCTCCTGGCATAGGCACTACCCTTACGGGACTAATGGCTAACGGTTGTCGCGCCCGGAATACGAAACTCGGTGGGCCGCTCCCTCACCGAAGGCGCGACGGGCGAGGCTCCGCCACGCAGGCGCCCGCCCGCGGCGCACGCCCAGCCCAGCTTGCCCTCGCACTCGAGCCTGGCCGCTCTGTTGCGGCGCTCGGAATCAGCACCTTTGTTGGCATTCTCGAGTCGAGTTGGCTCATTACTCAGTCTTAGTTTTCGTCGTACCAGCTAATGAGGAACTCGCGAAAATTACCTTGGAAGCACAGCGAGCATAAAAAACGTTCTAGGGTTTTCTTTGTGGGCACTAAAACTTCGCGGAATCGTGTGGATGTTGAATAAAGTGGAATCTCAAATGAAAAGTAATTGTTTATCTGGCCACTCCCTTTAACAGACCTCTTGTATCTGATCACTTAATACAGAACGTTGAAGCCATGAAAATTGTCCGATTTTGCCGAATGTGTTAGAAAGTTTATGTGCGGTAAAATTACGGAGTTATATCGCGTTCTTACTTCATCTCCTACAGAGGGTATAATCCTAATATTTTTCCCTCGAAACTTTTTCATCGAAACGAACAAACTTATAAACCTCTTTGCACTTGCTGTTATAGTAGGACTGTTAATTTTATTCGTGCTTTTGGTCCTAATGGATACAAATATGCCACAAAATTGTTGGAATATGCACAAAAATATTTTAAATGTGCAGTGTTTTGTGACGAAAACATCCATTTTCTAATGCCATTCACATGTTTCAGCCCCCTAGAGAAAGAGGCAATTTGCAATTAAAATTAAAAATAGTTTATCACTTTTGCGTATATTATTTTGAATTAGATACAGAATATCAAATAAATTGTTAAGATGTACTGCCGTTAGGAAGCGTCGCGTATCAGACAGTATCGTGTTCAACCTCGAAAAACACTCTCACACGTCACGTGATATTATAGGCGCTTATTTGTGTTTTGTCATGTTTGTTCTAAATTCAGTTTCTAAAAGTTAGATTCACAGGGAATGCATTTTCTCATTTGTGAATCGTCTCCCCAGTTTATCATTGACCCGTTCAATATTTACGACCTCGACAAATTTACTCCTCTTAGTCTCGCCCTCAGTCTCGTAAAGGTTTTGTGAGCGCCTATTTGAAGAATCGAGAAACTTGTTGCTTTGCATTACATAATTAATCTTTCTACTTAATAATAAGTGTTATTTTAGGGGGGAAAAGTAGAAAATATTAAAACATATTTGCATGACCAAAACCTCTTAAACATTAAAAATGCAAATGCATTTATTAAAAAAAACGTGTTCTATTTGTAATTCAGTACTTTGCCGAGACAGATTTTGTTTTGGCCCACGTTTACGACCATTAACAACTAGTGCTAAACAGCACATAGTGTCTCCCGCGTATTTTCACTCATAATTACACGGAAGGTACTGAAATTTCTAAAAATGTACATACCCTTATTTTAAAATCTGTCTTAAAGGAACAGATTTCATTGAGGGGCAATGTCTCTATATTTAATATTTTAGCTGTAGAAAGTTTCTGGAAATTTTTTGAACTCTTGCAATTTTCTAAAAATCAGAGTTTTCAATGGACGTGAGACTTTTCTTAAACCATTCTCTTAAACGATCTTCACACTATCCAACAACAAAATTTAACCAAAAATGATGGACCCATTGTTTTGCAACTTTGAAAAATGTCGGGCGTTATGTAACTCCCAAAATTGGAATTGCAGTTTCAGACATTTCAAGGCGCCGCGACATCAATCAGATCGATTGTGGAGTACCAATTGTGGAGAAAATCGGCTGAACGGTTTAGTCGCTATCGTTGTTCACAGACGGACAGACGTTTTGCCGTCATTCGCATTTTCTGTATCAAGGACCCACAGAAAATGATTCCTTGGTACACCACGTGATAGTGGATTTTTTCTAAATTTAACACCTGGATGTGTCCACTTTTTCGTTACCATGGCTCTGTAATAAGGGTTTTTCTGTCGAAAATTCGCTGCCTTTGCGCGCAGCATTGCCTTACTCTCTCTACTCCGTAGAGAGAAAGTAAAAGTGAAGCTCTTACGCCAGCCTTGTAGATTTGCTTATGGCACTGGAAGAAAACACTGTGTTTTGTTGTAGATCAGATTCGGGGCTTGCACCGCGTTGAGCGCTGCGGTTGCCTGCACGGCCGGGGCGCCCACTCGCGACCTCTCCCTGAGCCGCCTACGGGGCGACCGACCGCAGATATATTGCCTGCCTTCCGCATACGATTTTTAAAGTCAGGATTTATAACTTCAGTGCCGTTTCCTGCCTCCGCGAGAGCCCTGGATTACAGCACTAGCTTCGTCAGCCATATAGGTTGCTGAATCCAATTCGTATAGAGCTTGT
Source organism: Gryllus bimaculatus (assembly GCA_017312745.1). Taxonomy (NCBI): domain Eukaryota; kingdom Metazoa; phylum Arthropoda; class Insecta; order Orthoptera; family Gryllidae; genus Gryllus; species Gryllus bimaculatus. The sequence goes on along the minus strand of BOPP01000017.1, from coordinate 12,650,117 downwards.
CGTCGATGTGTCAGCATCATTCGTGGACACGAATAGCACAGTATCGTACCTGCCCTCGAAATGATAAGATAACCAACTCCCATTATTGGAAAAGGTTTTTGACGAAAGACTTCGTGTGGGGTCGTGTCCTGGAAAGGTCTAGAGATATGTCATGTATAAAGAATGGAGGGCGTGGGGGCATGTGTATAGGTTGGAGGTCGAAATATTCTGCCATGCTCGCAGCGAATTTCATGGAGAGTAATGCCTGCAAAGATTAATTAAGATGCATAGGTGTTCGTGTGTATGAGTAATAAAGAGGAGTAATTTTCTGGGAGCATATGTCGGACATCTCGGACGTTAACGTCCTTTCTGACGTGCACAATACGAATGGGCAAGCACGCACGTGCCTATTAAGGATTGCAACAACAGTTCCCCGGAGTTACTATATCTACTTCAATTCCCATTAATTACAGGGGAAGTTTGCATTGTGGCAATCTCTCTGGAGTATTGCGGTCTGTAGGCAGACGATTAATTTGGACAACGAATTACACGTCGGTCTAAATCGATTGTTACATTTTGGCCTGTGCCTTAGTTTTAAGTTTCTCGAGGTACTGCTTGTCTGTGCTCCGACTCCGACAGTAGGACAGGCGAATGCCGAAGCAGTGCTCCAACAGAAGGGAGACACCTCGAATTTTCACAGTGCCTTTTCATTCAAAGCACTAATCAAAGTTACTACAAAATTGGTTGTAATTTATTTGAACGGGAATTCATTGAGGAAAGTACGCATATATCTCAACAACCTTGAAATATTATTTTTTGGGAAGGATGCATTTTCGCTTAAATATTGGCAATGAGAGCAAATTAGAAAGGCAGTGCTAAATAGCCATCCTTCATTAATTAAAAAAAAGAACCACAAAAAATCATCGTTATGTGGTTTGATTTCTCACGAGGAAACGTCAACCTGACCCACGTAGCCGTTCTCCGTAACTCCGATCAGAAATGTATGTTCTTTTAGAATTCAACAAGTTTATAACTAATACGAGTTACCTTATTTGAGAAGAGCGCAGGGAGGCCTTGCCCCGGGTGCTCACATGTGGAAAGCGCGAGTTCGCCTCCTGCGCGGGCCTTGGGCTCTCGTGCGGCGCCCATGGGGCCACACCGCGCACGACGCGCGCCCCTGCTCCCCCAGCCTCCGTCCCGCCTCGCCGGCGGCGCTCGCACCAAGAGCCGAGTGCAGATGGAGAATAGCACGCAGGAAAAAAGACACCAGTGGACAAAAATGCTGAGATAATCATCGATTGGTGCAAATACAATCCGGGTTCACACTTCTGATTTATTGTTCATTATGTAAACAAATGTCCGGTAGGTTGTATGAAGTGCAGCGTTTGGTATTTGCTCACTTCGTACATCTAGAATATTTTTACCATTAAAAACGACTTTTCAACGGTTTCCTTCCAATTTGACTCTTAGGATATGAACAAATGAGAATTTTGTTAATGTTACTTCCCACGATCTTCTTGCACTCGTGCACTCTTATCTTCTGCGATGTGAAATGTAAGATGAGGGGGTTTTCCAATTTGAAAATCAACTATAAAATCTGAATTTCACGAACGACCCGGAGTTTTAACGAACGCGCGCCTGCCCTTTGTGGCTCTGTCGCCTAAGAAGCCGCTGGGCGAAAACACGCGTTCTGTAAACCTCGTAGAATATTGCGTCAAAAGGAATCGTGTAAAACCGGCTCCACACACTCGGCACTCGTCGAGTAGCGAGCTTCTGCTCATCCAATTCCGAGCGTCTATTGCGCTTCGCGAATGTTCGTCTCCTTTGATAAATACAAAAGACCGACCCGCGTTCACGGAATGCGAGCACAGAACGTTCCTGCCTCGAGAAATAGCAAACAACCCATCACTCCTCGGCAAGGAAGTCAGTCGCTACTCGCCGAATACCGAAGAGCCGCCTCAAACTCCGATTTAAATAGAGACAGATCATGAGCTGCAACGCGCTTGTCCAATCGGGAGCGTCAGTCCTGACCTTGTAGGTGGTAACGAAGGTCCCGTTCGGCTGCTCGCTTCCTCTGCCTCTGCCTCCGCCTCCGGCCGCACGGGCGAGGGGCGGCGGCCGTGCCGCGCGCGGCGCGTGTGGGCCGTGCGCCCGCCCCGCTGACATCAGCGCCGCCCACGGCCGTCGCGCAGCACGCGCCCCTCCCGCTCCTCCTCCCCCCGCGCCCCCTCGCGCGCCCAAGCGCTCGTTGCCTCCTTCGGCGACTGGTGCCGCGGCTACGTCTCCCGGTGGTCGCCATTTTCCCACCACCATGTACGAACTGCGTCGAAGGCAACCTCTGTTTGGGGGAGAATTCTAGCGGTCGGCTGCTCTGCTCAGTAGTTTTCCGTCGCTTCTCCGATTACTACTTGGCGAATGCCGGAGCAGTACCCAAAGAAACGGACCACGAGCTTTATCTTTCGCTCCCCATCCTTGTACCACCCTCCCCTTAATATACACACTGACATAGAGAGCGCTAATGCACACGTCGGAACCCTAAGAGCTGGCCCCTCTGTGGGACATGCACAGATTGGTGTCTGTTGTAATGATCGAGCGGGAAAGGACCGTCGCCACCTACAAGAGCGTACAAGTAACACGCGCTACCCTTACGGGATGAATTACCTAAGTAGTTTGTCGTGAACAAAAAATACTTTCCCCCGCACTCCTGCCAACTCTCCGCCTAGACCTGATCTCGGAAAAGGTCTCCCCCCCCCACTTCTTTTCCCAGCTGCCCTCCTCGCCCCGGCGACGCTCCCCGCCCCTCCAGGCCACTGGGGGCGCCCGCGCCTCCACCTGCGCCAGCTGGGCGAGACGGGGGCAGTGAATGACCGCCCGCCCCCACCCCCGCCTTGTAGCTGGCGCCGAGGGCGTCGCGTCGCGTCGCGTCGCAAGGGGGCGGTGCAACGGCAGCGTCCCCAAGGCCGCCCAGATAGGCGGCGATGCTCCATTGTTCCCGGCGGCGCCCCCTCCAATGCCATTCCGCTGCAGCCGAGGGGCTCTCGGCAGCCGAGGTCCTTATTTTCAACCAACTCCTCTTTAAAGGTTTCGTGCGGTGTTGCGGGGTGTTCGAGGTTTTTTGCGTACTCGCACTTCTCTCACGGCCAATTAAACGCTAATTTAAAATTCAACATGCATTTAATTGATGTAAAAGAGCATTTCATAAGCATTTCTTTCTATGGTGTTCATGTATTTAAATATCATTAGTTATATCATTTTTAACTTCCATGAAATACACGTTATTGAATATTCCAAGATAGCTTAATTGATAAATGTTATTCTTATTTTCACATCAAAATGATTCGCATCCGATTAAATCCATTCCGCACACAAATTCCCGATAGTACTTTTCTGATTCTTTTATACAAGTGTTGACTTTCGTATATTAAACCTCTATATTTTATATTTATCTACAAAAAGGAAACATTTAAATACAAATCACGCATTTCAACGCGAAATTAAAGAATATCCATTGCAGTTTCAATAGTTTTGATTTACTTGTTTTGATTTACACTCCAGGTTGTTAAATCAATTGATGTTTCGAATTCTTTAGGGGAAGTAATAATTTTGAGATCAGGACCGTTTGCATAAAAGGAATGAGCTTTTACTTTAAATTAATTTTCTTCCAAAGGAGATTAAAAAGTACTTTGGACCAACCTTGAACATTCGTGCTTAAAGCAACATCGAATGAGTTGCACCGAATGCGTTGACGTGTGTTCCCATTAGCTCCTTCACACCGCCTTTGTCTGATGGCCCGTGGGCTCTTACCAAGTGCCAGTGGGTGGTGCGCCCCCACCCTTCCCCGTAGCATCGTCGCTTGTGTCTCTCTCAGCGGCTTGCCTTCCGAGAACCGGAGCTGCCTCATTTGTCTGCTCCTGCTCGTCTTTCATGCAGGCAATCTTTGCTGCTAATTGACCCTATCACTGAGGCCGACACGTGACGATGCTGCTTAGTTAATACGGTCGGGAGTGGGGCGAGATTAGAAGTGTCAGCAAGATGTTAAATGAATATTGGAACTCATTACATCCAGATCTCATTGCGTGATGTTTTGGATGTTTTTCTTTATTAGAAATACTATTTTTAATGACATCGGTATGTTTGACATCTTTTATTTCATGCCTTGTACCAAATAAACGACAAAAAACTATAACTGTCAGAATAAATTGTACAATGCGGAATAATTTTCATACATTTACATTGAAATGAAAACACAACTAAAAGAACTTACTGAACATTGGCTTTTGGAGAATGAGAAATAGAAACTGCAAAATGTTTTATTTGCTGTATTGTTTGTACAAGTATCTCGAATTATTAAATACATTGGTTTCATCGAGTATAAGAAATTTGCAGTTATTTATGACTAGCTAATGCTTCTAGCTACTTATATGTAATACAGTCTAATATATAAAGAATTCATCTGAGATACGTAAATTGCGATACCGAATGATGCAAATGACCTACTAGTGCCATGTGTGTAATTAATTAGACAGGCCGCAGGCGTAATTTTAAATGGTGAAATCAGGGTTTTATATAGTTGCAAGTTCTCCTAAGTGATGCAGTGTTCCGACGTAAATAGAATATCTAATTACAAAGTCGTTCGTATCAGACACATGTATATTATCGGCGTCTGATAGATAAGAATTTCAAAAATGTGTTACATATGTTATCTTCTAAAAGTGAAACTGCAGCACAAATTGTGAGAAAATGAACTCTCCGGAATCTTACACACTTAGATTGTTTCATAGAACAAAGGAGCTGTTGAAAACGCTCAATATCTTACTAGCTGACGAGTGAAAGGAAACGAAGAACGAGAAAAAATCAGGAGTTACATCGTAAATTAGGATATTATAGTGCAGCACTCGTTTATTCTCGTAAGCTCCCCATAAACTAACTTTTACGAACTTTCTCATCGCTCGTTCCTCGAGTTCTAACGACTAGAGAGATCGCGGAAAATTTGCTCGACTTCTGTGCGATCGGAAATTATTTGTACCCATCGAGCACAACGGCGTATCCATTCAATGAAAAACAAAAAAAGCATTGCTGCCAAACAGCACATACTTTTTCGTATTATTTTTTATTGCTAGGCAAGATGATTCTACTACATGAACCTGCGAAAGTGTCTTCAACCAGTGAACATTTTTTTCGCACCGAGACTCTAACTCAGGTCCTGTGAGTTAACTCGCCGTGAGCCTTACCTCTACCTACTCCATAAAGCCGCTTTGACTTTCTTACTTGGGCCAATGCTTAAAATATAAATGTCTCAACCCAGTATTTCCAACATGCAATTTTCGGAAATTCAGAGACCCCAACAAAAATTAGACCTACGCCATTCTTTTAAGCGTCCCTTGTATAATTATAAAAAATAATGTATGTACCTTGCATTAATTTCCACCAAAAGTTACGTGAAAACCACTCGTTTTTAAAATTGTTTATAACCTTTCTTTTAGAAATGTTTTTTTAGAACATATTGATAAAGACAAAAATCTCTATCTTTAATTTTGTATCTTTGAAATTTTAACTTTTTCCAATTTTTCGAAAATACGGAGAGGTTATCGACAATGGGAGTAGATCCATTTTTTACCGACCTATGAGGGTACCAGGAGGTACTTTTAAGAAAAAAATTAAAAATTGCCCATATTTTATACAGAATTACGAGAAAACTACTCATATTTTTGAAATATTCTACATTCTCTTACTTCAAGATGTCGAAAACAACATATTTCATTAAGAAATATCATTTAAATATTGTAGTTGTAGAGGGACGCTGAAAGAATTGTCCTTTTGAAATTTTCTAAAAATCGGTTGTTTCAACGAAAATAACGCTGCAACCATTCTGTTTTTTACACTATCCGTGGGCAAGGTTTAATAAAAAAAATTGATGCCTTTTTGAGAAAGGTTTGAAAATGTTATTGAGATTTCATGTAAAGTACCTTCAAAAATCAAAATATCTGCTTCAAAACTTTGTTAAGATCAATTTGGGCTTTGCTCATGGACGTTACAAGGACCCCAGAACATGAATTCTGACTATATCACGTGTCAGAGAAAGTAATTTACTATATACAGGTACATAATTTATTCATTTTCCAACACAAGTTTCCGACAATAAGAGTTTTACTGTCTAAAATTCGACGTTTCCCGGCGCACAATAACATAACTGTCTCTTTCTTAAGAAGTAAGGGCGAGAACGTAAGATCTCTACGTATGTAACAAAATTATAGTTCGTAGGTGGCTCCACTATTGCATCCTGCGCCATAATAATTATTAACGATTAATTGGTTTAGACATAAAATGAGTATCTCTTTCACCTCATGAAACGTTACTGGAGAGTGAAAAAGTTACTCGAATGCAACAAACGCACGAATGATATACCAACATGTTGAATATGTTTACTGTAAACACTAGTACTTTGAAGTTTCTTGCTTGGTTTATATGTTTTTTTTTTGTCGAAAGGAAGATATGAATCCATAAAATTATATTAAACCAATTAACTATAACGTAACTTACAAAATGTGGCAATTAACATAGCCAAGAATTAGGAGTCCTCCAGGACAAAGGACGTTTCAAGAAGAAAACGGATCTTCAAAAAGCAAGCAAGACGCGCGTATCTGAAGTAGTGGCAAACGCCGCAGTTTTTGCATTCCTCCGTTTCGAGGTGTACGCGCAGACACGTGGCTTCGGTGGCAGTGGATCGTCCGCTGTTCGCCTGCGCGTCAATTTCTTTGGAGGCGCTCGCAGTTGTTACGGCCCATACGGCGCGCGGGGCCGGGCCGGGCCGCGCCGCGCCGCGCCGCTTGCGTTGGCCGCGTGTTGCGTCGTTGGCCTCCGGGAAACCGCGTGGAACCTGTTTGCGGTGACCATATGCGGCGGCAGCGGTGGCGATTTATATTTCGTGTTCGCGGGGCCTACGCGCGCGGCGAGGGCGCTGGCGGCGGGACGGCCGCTGGCAGATGCGCTGGAGACCGCGCTGGCCGCGGCGAATATACGGGCAAGGCGATGCCGACTGGTTGCTCATGCTCACCGAACTGATTGTTTGTGGGGGTGGTTGCAGGGTGGTGTGGAAGGGTGGTTTGGTGTGGCTGGTGGAGTGTGGGCCCGATGCGAGCGACGGGGAGCGAGGAGGCGGTGCAGCAATGGCATTTGCGTCGACGTCCCCCTTACATCGGCAGAAACGTCGTTTGTGATGAGGACGAGGATACATCGAAGAGATGAAGTGGAACGAGGTGGAGGGAAGGGGATTAGGATTAGCATGTCGTGAGACGTTAGATGCGACGACAGCGAGGCGAAACCGAGGCACCGACTGCATCGGTCTGTTGGCGTGGGTGGGCGACGGGGTGGGTAAAAGCAGTGGAAAGGTCGGGCTGAACGTGGGTAGTCGGAGTAGATGGCGGGTCAGCTATGGTGGGTCGAGTGGGAGGGAAGAGAAGCGGCAGGAGTGGTGCAGGGCCAGGTCAATTTCGGTGGTGTGGGGCTGCTAAGATACGATGAAGCGGAGGGACGGGTGTGGGATTGGAGAGTTGCGGGAGAGGAACGATGCGGGGAGGGCGGCACAACGATATTTGATGGCCGGGGCGGGGAACGAGGGCTGGCGTGTTGGAAGCTGCGACGGGGTGTGACGGCGAGGGACGGCTGGAGGGCGGGGAAGGGCGTGTGAGGGTGGAGGGGCGGGGCAACCGCAGGGCAACCGCAGGCCGTGCGCGCCCGCCACCTGTGGTTCGCACCACCTGCGAACGCCAAACCTCCGCCCGCGGGCCGCGTTAACTGCTTTGCGCTCTTCAATTGCAGCTTGTGCCCATGAATATTACAGCGCATGCATTACGCACGAATTGTATCAACGGAAGAGACGGATTGACAGGTAGCAGCTAGCCCGGCTGGTACGACTACGCTGGTTTCAATCATTCAGAGGACATTTGTGAAATCTGTCGACAGCTGCACGCGGCCGTCATGCCTTTCTCGGTGGAATGTTCCCAATTTCTGTATGGAATAATTCATTTTTATTACATTTATTTAGGTACACGAAATAAATGAAGCAAGTGTCGGATTAATGACTACCTCAAATCAAGCTGCTGACGAACTCGCAAACTTGTATTGAAGCCGTATTGACGCGAAATATTCCCGTGTTTCCAAGCGTGTTAACTGCTACAATCATTATTCGGAAAGTGAAGAGCGTGTGTTTATCGCAGGGGTGGCGGTGTTATTTGCCGGTTGGGTGGTGATATCTGGCGCCGATCGATATGTCGACTTGTGAGCTCTTCCCCTTTATGGTGAGCAGCAGGGCACCGCCCCAACCGGCACAAGCTCTGAGCTCTTCACATGGCTGGGTATGTAGTGTGGGTAAGTAAGGAGTGAGGATAAGACGAGGTTTGAGAAAGGAAGACCGCGCGCAGCGCCTGGCTCGTTTGTTAGGGCACTGCGCCGGCACTCGCGTGGTGTTGATCGGAGAAGCCAAGGAAAACTACCCATCTGAGGCCGGGAGCTAGAATTGTCCTCCAGACAGCGGCTGAACGCGGCCTAGCTCTCTAGCTAGTGTTGAAAAACCGGCCACCGTCGGGGCTCGAACCCTAGAATTTCCCGGTCAGAGGCACTGTAGTGAAGTCCAGCCATCTGAGCCGATCGGACTTTGGCGACACATTTAGAATCTGTGAAAATCGTGACTCGCTGGCCTTGATGCAGGACGCATATCCTGCTCCTTAGGTCATTGGCCCCAGAAGGCAGTGCATCGGCGGGCTCGCTGCCGCGCCGGAACGCGGATCCGAGGCCTCCCTCTGCACTTCTCTTCCGGCAGTGGTTCGATTCCACCCAGCTATGTACGTAGGGCGCCCGGAAAGTAGGACCCGTTTGCACCGTGTGGAGCGCTGGCGAGTAGACTAGCCGTGTGACAAGTTCTAACAAGTTCAGAAATATTTCAGCTATGTGTGCGCAAAGTTATGCCTCCCTGGTACAGACTGTGTTCTTTCTGTGAGTGTTCATAATGATCAAGAAAATAGAGAACACCGCCCGTTGTGAAATTAGGGGTCTAATGAGACTTCTGAACGCAATAAATGTGAAACCTTGCGATATTCATCGCCAACTGAAGGAGGTGTGTGGAGACACTGTTAGGGGGGAGTTGGGCGTTGTGTCGTAATGCCAGCTTGGACAGAGATCACCCTCGATGGCGAGCGTTCCGGACGGCCATCGCCCATTACGGACGAACTGCGGAGTTCAATTGAGCAACTCGTGAGGGCCGATCGGCGAGTAACAATTGATGAGGTCAGTGAAAATGTCCGCAATGTTCCACAACAGTTATTCATGAAATTGTTAAGGACCACTTGTATTATGCGAAGATTTGTGTAAGGTGGGTCCCTCGTATGCTTGCTGACGAACACAAAACCACCCGTATGGCTGCAGCACTGACGTTTTTGGAACGTTATTCTCGTCAAGAAGACTCTTTCTTGATTCGCATAGTCACTGCTGACGAGATATGGTTTTGTTATTGAACACCCGCGACTGCATATCTCAGTACACTGGCAGAGGAGTACGAAGCTGGGAAAGAACAACTTGTCACAAGTTATGGCAAATGTTTAAATTTGCGAGGTGATTATGTGGAGAAGTAGATTAAAGTGTGTTCTTTACAAAAAAACTTAATGTACTAGTTAATTTTAAATTCCCAACTGTACTGCTTTCCGAATGCCGCTCGTACGTAGTGTCGCACAGGCGCCAGCCGTCGGTTGCGGCGCTCTCTGCCTTGTCGAAGGCGTCCTCCGCTCGCTGCGGTTGCCGGCCGGGGACGACGGCCACTCCAGGCGCGTGAGGCGCGCCCTTCGACTTCACTTAACTAGGAGCGGACTGCGAACGAGAGATACTAAAATATACAAATTAAAAGAAATAAGACAGAGCCTACGACGCGTTAGAAATGATGAAGATCAGAGTAGGAATTTCTTCGGGAAAAATAATATTGTTTGCATGTTTGCTTCACGTTACACCGTTGAGCGGTCAGATAATGTTTTCGTGGTTTTTAATGATTTCCAGCAGAAAGGGAAAAAGTGCGGTGCGACAGTGGCCGCCACCGAACTAAGCCATGAAAAAAATTACTCGGTGGCAACTGAGATATTGTTGTAATCTATTCCATTTTTGGTACAGTTCCACTCATGAAAGTTAAGAGAAATTCTCGAAACATGCTTGGATGTCCAAGGTTTTAACAAACTATAAAACTTTGTTTGTGGTTACGTTATTTAATTTATCCAACTTTAACACGTAAAAGTTCATTGTTTTATTTGTCGACTTGAATCGTTTGACACGTTTCTAATTGTGGGTTTCACCATTGTACAGGAGTTGGTCAATCCATTTTCCTTTTAATTAATTTTTGCCCGACAGTAAATTAATTGCTTTTTGGTGTGTTCTCTCGTTATTTAAACATTGAAGAACACAAAACAAATGGAAAAGAAGCGTCTTGTCAACAAACACAATACTAGTATTTGTGCTAACGGACTAACTTCGTTGTCAATTATTGGCAATGAAATTTGTCCTAGGCAAGTTGTTTACCCACTAAAGTTTTGCATTTTTCGTTATGGCTCTGTGTGTTGGCATTCTCTTCCGCGATAAAATAAGTTTCACATCAGAAATAAATAATCCGGGATTAATGCATCTTCTTCTATTATTTGAAATCTCATTTTTTTTATTGCTTATGTAAATGTCAATCTGTTTATAATCGTGTGTGTCAGAAAAAAAATAATACAACTGTAGTGATTATTCCCAAATTTGGTACGAATACTTTTGATTGATCAGGAATCGAACAGCGTAGTTACGATTCAAGATGTACAGTTTTGTGACCAAAAAGAGCTTTGGAGTGTACGCGTACCCTATGTTAAATCAAAATATCAAGCACGTGAACCGAGAGCGCAGGACTGTTACTGTGTACGTGTTGTTCAATTGCTTTATGGGAACTATTTATATTCGAGAACGATAACCTTTGGCAGTTTTCTTGTGCTGTGCTTTCCCCGCCGGCTGGCGAGATCTGCCGCCGATCCACGTCGGTTTATGGGGATTTTCCCCGATCCGGAACCCGAAGCTCTCCAATAACAAAATACTGCGTGCGAAAATTCCAAGAGCTATCAAAGCTTTAATAAACCTTGTAGTCTAGAATAGAATCTCCCTTTGAAGATCACGTGGGAATAGCACACACTCTGGAGTGACAGGCACTACGCTGGGAAGGAACACGTATGTAAACGAGCGTGTCTCAGCAAGGAGAGTGTGCGGAGGGGAGGGGAGGGGAGGGGAGATGAAGGAAGAGTCGCGTTCGTGTATTAATGCCCTTGGGGTCCGCTGCGCGCGGGGGTGGGGGCGATCAATGAGGAGGGGCGGGAGTC
>BOPP01000017.1:12597567-12624838 GCA_017312745.1 Gryllus bimaculatus | reverse complement strand
ACGCAGGCTGCGCGCCGGCTGCGCGTCGGCTGCGCTCGCCAGCGCCGCGCGGCTCCGGCAGTCGCCACTCCCTGCGCATCCGCGGGTGCTCAATACTGGGACGGTTTTGCACCTCGGGCGCTAAAACAACCGAAACTTCGCACTATCGATCTGCGCATGGTCAGTTGGAGGTTCGCATCGCTTTCGTCTACCTGCGCGGGCTGAGATGGAGAGTGCAGTCGATTGCTGCCCGCTAAGGCGGGGAAAACTCCCTAGTTATGCGTATCTCGATCTGCGCATGCGCAGATCGATATTACTTACTGTCGATTGCTACACGGAGCGCTGTTCTGAGAGTTCATAAAGTTCCTACGGTATTTTTGCACCACCCATCGACTAACCGCGGTCGACAGCAATCGTAATCTGCTGTGCATGCACAACTCTACGTGCGCATGCGCAGATGCTCTAAAATGGTTTTAAATACGATTGAAAGATAACTTTCAAAAGCTGTATACTATGCTGTACAAAGTTTAACTGTTATATCGCACCAAAATCATGTTAATGGAATGGAATGGGTTAATGAAATTTGATGGATGGTTTTGTAAGTGGTTTAATAACCTCATTTTTACATTCATGCGGCGGAGAATTGACAGTGATCGTGATTATTCTTTTGTAAACAATATTTAACTAACTAGAAAATAACAATTAACAAAACTGAGTCTGGAGTCATAAGTTCCGTATCGACTGTAAATATCGATATTTTGAAATCATCGGCATCGATGTCGCATCCGCACAAGAAGAAATCAATGTATGTCTGCTCACGGGAGATTGTGCCCAAAAACCCCCGACGCACTTCTAGATACCGTCTTATAACCAAATATTGGAATGTGTTACGTAGCCGAACTCTGTAATTTCCAAAAGAACTAAAAATGCGTGTCATTCACTTCAGACCTGAACGCACTGCATTTATTAATTTCAAACGAACTCCGTTTTCAAGAGATAATGATCCCATCACTTTTCCAACACAATGGATTGGTTGCATCAGCGCAACGACAGGTGCTTTAGTTTAAAGTTATTGTTTACGCCATCGATGGAATATGAGAACGATGTGGCAGATTTGTGTGCACACTGGAACCGCCATATTACCATAATACTTTCCGTGTAGTAATATTACGACAAATCGTTGGGTCGAAAGGCGGTTTTATGGAAGATTAAAATTACTTTCACCATATCGTCTCTCATTACATTTATTGGCGTTCAAAATCATGATATCAATTGAAAATACTATGGATTTCGTCATTCTAAGTTCATATTTTTTCTCAGACATAATAGGGAATGTTATAATGTTGTAAGTGTAGCTACTGAGAAGCAAAGACTCAATTGCATTCTAGTCAACGCACTGTTTGGGGCCAGTCGCTGCCGTTGGGGCGTGGGCGTGAGTACACAAAGATTGCTCTCTATAGGTACACAAGCGTCCACGGCGCATGTGCATGGAGGCTGGAGATAATGGTTGCACCAACCCCGTTGCATAATCTCTGTCGACTTAGCGTACGTTACTGCGTTTAACGGTTTGCCTACGCAATATCCTGTTACGGCGTCGCATTGCCAACGCGCCAGCAGCACCGCAAGCGCAGCTCCCGTGGCTTTCTACACGTTCTGATATTCTAATGGGCTTGGGTCAGTTGTGTTTGTGTATCGGAACACGAAGGATATGACTTGAAGGACTCATAAGTACGAGATATGTGTTCGATATAGGTCGACAAACGTTTACCGAAACAGAATTAAGGCGAAATTACTGATGCGTGTAACGTCTGCAAACTATGTGTTATTAGGCAAGTTGTCATGTACCATCTTCGGGGAGTGCTTTAAAAATGCCATATACGCCTACGTCGCTGTAATCTCTCGTATGAGCTTTTATAATATGTGGAATATAAGAGTGAAGAGTAGAAGTTTTCAGAGAATTTTTCAGATAATTCATTTTTGTTTAAAAAATGTAGAGCAAAAATCACTTGTCAATCGCTATCGAGATTATGCCTGACTTAATGTTCATGGAGTTCACTGTGTACCATATTTTTATTAATTGTTGACGTTTTCAATATTTTGTGAGTGTTCCAATTTTGCAATTTAAATTAATTACTTTAAGCAACACAGTAACAAATGATGTATTATAAGTTTTCCATCCTGCGTAATGAATATACTATTTTATTACCCATCACGTGCACTAAGTTTCCCAACTGTCGTCAAAGGTTATCTGGCGTGTAGCCATCTAAAATGTGACTACGTGATCAATATAATTGTTAATCATCTCTTATAAATGAATAGTCAATCAGCGTAGGAACATGTGCACCGTAGAGTCCCACGTAGTGCGGAGGGGCAGTGCTTGTAGAGCTGAAGGGCGCTGTGTGGTTGCAGGGCGGCGGGCGGCTGGCCCGGCGCGCGACTTCCGCCGGCACGCGGTGGTGCGGCCGCGCCTCTTCCACGGGCGCGGGAAGCGCGAAATCGCCTCCTCGCGAGAAAAGGTGAGTGCTCTTCCTTCTTCTTCTTCTTCTTCTTTTGCATCTTTTCGTCTTTCTCCTCCAGTCATAGTGCTTTCAAAAGACAAATAAATGAATACAGATTGTTACAAAGTATGCTTGTTCTTTAGAAACTTTCAATTTTTTAAAAACTACATTTAACAAAATATTTTTTAACTATGTGGGAAACGCGGGAATGTGAATAATACTCACTATAGGTCTCTAATTGCTCTGTAGTCTGGTAATAGGTCTCTTCATTGAGGTTCCAATCAAGGAACCTCATCTCAGATCAGCGTACCTTATATTGCGGCCAGATTTACTGTGGGGGGAGCCTCTGGTGGGGGACTCTCAGTAAAAATACCAAAAACGATATAAAATATTTATATTTATGACCTTTTTGGTAACCATATAATACATACATTTAACTAGAGGGTTTAGATAAAGTGATATAAAAAACATACAATATAGCACATCTTTTTACATGTTGGCACCTCTGCGGACGTGTAAACTCTGCGACGCGGCTGCATTGCACAGTTGACGTGTCACGTTCAAAGTTTGTTTTGTAGTGTATTACAGGCTTTTGTCTGCTTCGTTGAGCGAAAGCGATATGTGAAATTTGTGATCTCTCAGACCCCCAAAAAGCAAATCGTTGTTGCGCGGTTAGCGGGAGTCTCTGTGACGGAAGCAATTGAACTTCAACGTTTCATGATCGGCATCAAGCATCGGAATATCATCAAATATCTTCCCTGGCCAGCACAAAATCTAGACCTCGACGTAATTGAACCGATATGCCATGTTTTAGAGCAAAAAGTGAGGAACTGATTTACAGCTCCAACACCGTTGATGCAATTGGTAAAAGTTTTGTTACAAAAACGACAGAGCATTCTGTTGGAAACTATTCACTTTACATTTATATTCCATGACGAATTACAGATGTTCTAAAAGCAAATGGTTGTCCAATACCTTATTAATAATGGTGCTCATATTATTTTGTCCAACCCCTATATGTCAAAGAGGTACATTCCTCGCATTCCTTGCAGAAAACTTGTTAAACACACCGTCAAAACGTATTTCTCTCAAAATATCGTTATTTCTGCTTAAAATGGTCAGATCATTGAGATGTTGTGGAATCGTTGCAATCTGTTCTTACTATTTGTGATTTTGAAAGTATTGTTTCAGTAGTGCAATTGATTATCATCCAAATAAGATAAAATTTAAAAATGATTTTCACACTAGGAATGCTGGACTTCATTTGTATTATTAAACTGAACGTATAATGTTCTCTGCCGAAATATCCTACTCCTACTGCAAATCGTTTGTAAAATTTCGCGTATTGAACGAGTTCAACGCTTTGATTTTCGTCGACATCGTTTAGGTACGTTTGAGTTAAGTTTTGCTTACTCAATCAATTGTTCTGGTTCCAAATGTTCCAATAGCCAAGGGACCAAAATGTATATGAACCAAATCATATGCTGAAATTTGTTGATCCAAGGATGTTACGAACTGATCAATGTTAGGGAGGTAATTTTCGATGTAATCTTTGATATGGTGACAGGTCGACGTCGTTTGCAGTTTGTTTTGAAAATATTTTATGTATTGAATCGTTATAAAAATATTGCATACAATTAATTGTAATTAAAATTCAGCAAATAAAATAAGCTTGCAATGTTGTGAGTCGACGTCATAGAAACTATGCTATATTTGAATCTAAATTAAAATAAAATAAATATACATTTAATACAAAATCAAAGTATAAAAATGTATCATAAATTTGTAATATAACAAATACTATTAATATGCATGAATACGAATCTATTCAAATGACAAAAAATGTATGAATTTTATTTACATCGTGTGGCTTTAGTTAAAACCCACAATGGTTCTCCTTTTTTTATTAAGGGGGGATCTGGGCCGCCTCCCTTCTTGCCCACTCTTAAGTCCGGCCCTTCTTGGGAGGATATAATTTTTAATTAAACTTATGGGCATGTAAGAATGAAAAATTACAACGATACCAATTGTTCGTCACTTACATACGAGAATTGCTAGTTTTTTGCTATGTTTGTCTAGTCTTTCTGTATCTCTAAACTCATTTCCCGTTTTGTAATGTAAATGCTATGTGAATCACCTCATTAAGTTCGTATTAATTTATCATTTGTGAAATATTTTACTTTTTCCTCATTTGTGTAATTTGCACTTCAAACATTTACGTTTTATCACTCCAAGTGGGGAAAATAAAACATTAATTCCAGATATCGCGAAGTGCCTCCCTGGCACTCGTCGCTGCCACGACCACAGCCGCTCCGGCAAAAACGCGAAAACGCTCCGGGGCGCTGCAAATCGCTGAAATTAGTTTAAACCGGTCGCCCTCGTGAAAAACGCGCGTAATTCCAACAATGAGAAGCGATTCCATAAATTAGCGCCAACAGGCGGGACTTCGTGAGCGGGGCGGGCGAGCGCGGAACTGCGCTCCGTGTGGCCGGAGTGAGAATGTCGAGCGCTGTGGGTGAGGAGGGTGGAGAATAAACAAAACGGAATTAGAGAAATACTTCCCACGCCCCAGTTGGCGATCAGGTCTCTGCGGAAGAATTTCGGTCCTCGAACAGTCCGAATTCTTTCATAAGCACTTTCAGGAAATAGAACAAATGGATTATCTGTGGCGAAGGAGGACGGAAGCCGCTCATCCATGAAATGTTGAAAGTAGTAAAGAACTCGTGCAGAAGAAATTTTAGTGGCTGATCGGTAGTTATTTGGTTGTTTTTCCGATGAATACAATACGAATTTTGGAGCTTTCCCCTAACAAAAGAGCTACGGACCGCGCGCGATCATTCCTTCCTCTTCTTTGTTCTCTCCTCTCCCCTTTCATATACATACACACACGAGCGCGCGCGTGCGCCCACTTCCATACACTACACTACACTACCTCAAATGACAGGAGACTAGTCGGGAGCGTACGTTTTAAGGCGGCTTCACACATTCTGCATTCGCCGAGCAGCTCGCGCAATCCGCACAGCTGATGTGTTCGGTGAATCTTCGCTGTCTTTGACGTGTCCTAAAGATCGATACGCGGTGGGTTGGGCGAATACCGAATGTTCGGCGCTCGGCGAATCGCAAACAACCCGTCCACACTACTTGGCGAGCGGTTGCTCGGGATTCGCCGAATGTCGCATGTGTGGAGCCGCATCTAGAGCCTGTCCCTACTGGGGCGGGCTCCGCTGGGGGAGATTCTTGGAGAGGGAAACCTAGCAAGCTGACATGTAAGTCGGCGTCGGACCTCACCATCCAGCGAGGGGAACGCCGTCATCTCCAGACGAAAACATTTATTACACAAACGACCAAAACAGCGGACGAGCCCAGAAAAGTCAGTTCTGCGTCTTTCTATTATCTTCGACTATGCATATCATTGTACGATTAATGCACGATAAAAATGGTTTCATAATCGACATGTAGCACAGTTTCATAAAATCATTTTAAAAGGAGATTTTGTGTGAATTATTATACGCTTCCATTACCACTGGCGCCTGTACTTTTCAGAATGTTGTCCAACGCCTGAAACAAAAACGTTCGAAACCAATAATTCCGTGGCAAATGCACCACATTGCACAAACAAAATATGAACACTCCCTGCAATGCTAACACACAACATAATATTATATTACATATAATCCGTAAATAATTACGCCGGTTTGGCAGAACCTAGCCGCACTTCTGAACCGTAGGTAGCGCGTTGTTGGTTTTCGGCCTTTCGTCGATATCCCGGCCGCCGCGGCCGCGTGGCCGAAGAGGCGAGGGGCGCGGGGCAGAGGGACGCGCGCGGCGCCGCACACAAAGAGAAACAATAAACGCGCCGAAACAATCCAGGGCGCGCAAGAGCGCCCGCGCGACCGCCGCCAGGGGTGCCCTGCGTTGCCCTGCGTTGCACGGCGAAAAACGCGCGGGCGCTACCTAGGTTTTACAGCGAGACAGCTTGGTTCTGCGAATCTGGGTAATTTTTATGGTTTGTGTATGATGCAACATCACGTAGAGTATTTGTGTTAAAGCGAGTTGTTAAATGAGGCGAGTTGAGTTACAGTTGGTTTTTTGAGTCGAATTGAGTTATAGTAGGTTTTTACGTGAGTCGAATTGAGTTGAGATGAGTAGGACTGAGTCGAGTTGAGATACGTTTGGAGCGAATCGAGTTAAAATGAGCTAAAGTTTGAATGAGTGTTAGGGCGTTGTCGTTCGTGTGGCACAGGTTTATAGGTTTCAAACGATCTCTCATGTATCAGGTTTTCTAAAAGATGTAGATTTTAAACCAATTAATTTTTAGAAGCACAGTATCATAGATATTATTATTATTATTATTATTATTATTATTATTATTATTATTATTATTATTGTTTTTAACTTCTAGGCACTGTTGTTTATGACCAACATGAGCATTTCATATGAATAAAAATTGGATATCCAATGAAATTTCGAAAATCAGACTCAATGTTGGAAGATATTGCCTAAAATGTATTTTCATCCAAATTTACTTAGTCTTTTCATCGCTTACATTAGTAAGTTTGCGTTTATGAAATATACCTATGAAATATGAATTACGCACGAATTTGGTTATGAAATCTAGCGACGAGTGTTCAATTTTTTTTAAATTCACGTGAACGTGGGAGAGATTTCGGTGAACCTCATTTTCACTCTTTCTATTAAGCCGGGTGAGGTTTGGAACTGGCGTATTCTGCTGGGCATCTTAATTTGAGAATCTTACTCTGCAGATCTGTGCAGTAATTAGAAAAAACATCAGCATCATTCAGAACTCTATTCTGCATTATCAGAATGTGACAATAACTATCTTAAAAAACCATTTCGTTGCTTTATTTGCGCACAACTACTTGAAATATTATTCTGGATTGAACGAAATTGCTATTGCCTTCTGATTATCATTCTCTAAACATTGACAATTTTGAAACAATATCTTTCTCAAAAACGGCTACAGCTGTTTTCTTTGTTCTTTTCCTTATATAGCAAAGAACAGTAAAGAAAGTTGCGCTTGTCACATTTTTGGTGTACTATCTGTATTTGCGGAAATTGAAAGAAAAAAATCGAAATTGTAAATTTAAATTTCCCGCGCTCATTTGACGCGCTGTCAGTTCACGAAAAGACAACACAGCGCATCTGTTTAAAATGTTAGGAATTCTTCTCAGTGTGCCAGCCAGGATGATCGTATGATGTTAATAATATTCTTATGAAAGGAAGTAATTTTAAATTTGTACTAGTTCTACCGATCGGCTGCTCTGATCGGCATTTTCCCATATCATTCACCCTCAATACCTCGCGAATGGCGGATCGGTTCCCTAACTAACGGTCCAGGGGACATTGCCGTGCACGAACTTTCCTTCTTCTCCCTTGCCCTATCCTCTCTCCTCGGGCACAAAACACACGCACATGTAGGTATCTTAAGAGTTTGTCCCTGCGGGGGCGGTGCTCCTCTCAGGAAGGGACGCGAGGGCGAAAGCCTCGCAAGCCATCGAGAAGGTTGACGCCGGATTTCACCTCCTGTGGGGGAGGAGCACTGTCTCCTCCCGCCATAAATAATTGAAAATGGCAACGGTTCTAATTACCGTTCCCGGAAACATCAATTGATTGATGGATCGGGTGTGCCCCGTGTGGCGCCTGCAGGCCCCTGCCCTGGGCACCCCTGGTCGGCTGGCGCGTGGCGAGGCGTGGCGAGGCGTGGCGTGCGCGGGGCGCAGCGGTGCGTTGACAAGCGAACGCGCGCGCGTGCATGCCGGCCGCCGTTGGAAAGCGAAAGCGAAAGGGCTTCCACGCCCCTCAGCTCAGCCGAGCAGCGCCGACCACGCGCCCTCCGCGAGACACCGGAAGGGCATTGCACCTGCGAGCGGCGGGGCCGCAGCCTTTCTGCCTGGCGCGCACCTCTCTAAATGAAATGCACTCTGATTGCTCAACGGAACACTTGTTCACGTTGAAACTTCAAGGTAGTAGTTATTTATTAACTTCAGTGCACTGGCCTGCCTTACAGCTTCTGTTTACTTATTGTTCGGAAATAACCCTCGAAAAGCTTTGCAGATTGCACTACTGAGTATTTAGGTTTGTGATAAATGCTTTCGTTTATCGTTTAGAACTAGTTGATTGCTACGTATCTGCGATTATTAAAAGGATCCAAGGGGCGTCCGGGGAAGGAGTCGTGTAGCTAATAAGAGATGTCGCCCCAAGGTGAAAATTGGGGTCGCCGGAAAAGAATGAAGATAGACAATGAAAGTATGCGTTAGGTCAATAATATGCTTACGTATGGGAAAGTCCATTGTAGTTGAGAGTTGCCGTCATACCACAGTGCTAATTTATCAGTTTTGCTGAACTTGAAGTTTTGAGAACGATGCTCGTTATGCTCCTCCCCATGTGTGACGGGATACGAAAGTACTTAACAGTTATTTACTACATTAGTATCGCAAGACATCTCATTGCAATACGAAACTGAGAACTT
This sequence comes from Gryllus bimaculatus, assembly GCA_017312745.1. Classification (NCBI taxonomy): domain Eukaryota; kingdom Metazoa; phylum Arthropoda; class Insecta; order Orthoptera; family Gryllidae; genus Gryllus; species Gryllus bimaculatus. The sequence goes on along the minus strand of BOPP01000017.1, from coordinate 12,615,871 downwards.
GAGGAGCACGAGGCATTAGGCCGAGTTAGATAACCAATCAAGTGTTATAACATACAAATATCGTTCAACGTTTTATCCACTTTTTGTTCGTATCAGTTTGGCTATTAGACCTGCGTCTATTTGACTTTTCGTCGTTATAATTCTCTGTGATTCTTCCCGCGAAATGTGACAATAGTATTTAATCAAAGACCATGGATTATTGTACGAGTATTAGTTGCGTTAAGAAACTAATAATTATTGGTAGGCTATGAAATATTAGAACGCATGTGTTGCAATAATTCGTTACTAGACTTATTTTCCGTTTCACTAAGTTCGACTGAACACTGGCGGCGATGGTGTAGCGGTTAGCGTACTGGACTGTTGTACCCAAGTTGGCGGGTTCAAACCCGATCGAAGCCGTGGATTTTTAAAGGGCGAGAAAATCCTTCGTACGTCTTCCTTCGGAGGGGAAGTAAAGCCGGCTGTCCCATGTTCGTAGATTTACTTGCATGTAAAAGATCCTCAAGCCAATGACGCCTCTGAGCTAAATTCAAATCGCCTGTTTCTCGCCCAAGAAATACCTCCTTTCTCTCCTAGTCGGTGAAAGGAGCGTAGCGAAATTTGCGTGGTCAGACGGAAGAGCGGGCCTAATGGCCCGAGTCTCGCCTCGTAAAATAAGGCCAATTCAATTCAATTCAACACTTGCCCGCAAAACCCTCTACTATGGATGGAACCAAACGCCTTCGCTTTACACTTATGTGTTTACAAAATTATGGAATTTCTTGTTAATATGAAAAATTGTTGTTACTTATGTTTTGTGAATCAATTTCATCCGCATATTAATTTTAGATTCTTTGTACCAACTTTACGTTTTCGAATTTCCACCTATACTGCTCAGATTATATTTGTATTTTCCCTACTCTTGAGTTTCTGGACAGTTTCATATATTGTTATACTTAGGCTTTCAAACGAAATGCTATACAAAAATAACCCTGCTTTTTTGATGTTTTTCTCAAAATTATGTGGAACGTTTGTAGGTGAATGAATAGATTATAATAACTTACGTTACATAATTTCTTCTCTTTGGATTTTAATAGAACGTTCGTGGAGATCTGCCAACAGCACTATCAACCACGTTTTTAGTTCGCCCCTTTATATAATATTTTCTCGTTTTGACTCAATAAAACAGCGATGAAGAAATTGAGCCCAATGACAATAAGAGTGCTTTTTTCTCTTTTCACATTTCATCATTGCTTTTACTTGTGAAGAATGAATTGAATGATCTTCGATGACTCGATACTTTCACCGCAAAATCAGTGCTCAAAGAAGTTATGTATTTTGTTAACTTTATCGTCTTACGTGATATTTGATGCCAGTAATAGCGATATACAAAGGTTAGTTACACTAGTTAACAAGTAAAGTCCGTCATTTAGCCCAAAGAGGAATATTTTTTGTCGGGTGAACACCACAATGTTGGTGGACTTGATATTTCAATATGTTCAGTTTATATTCTAGATTAGTGTTTCTTTTTAATGCGGGTTTAATTTAATTAATTCTCTTTAATTTATAGCGATTACTCTAAATTGTTTTCGATATAAAGGGTATTTTTAAAGAGGTAAATTGTGCGTTTAGCACAATGTGGGAACACATTACTGCCGTCATGTACAGAGGAATTCGGACTTTGGTTTTAGTAAATTGCACGTACTGCTGTCAACTAAGGATGTAGGGACTAAAATAATGGGAAAAACTAAGAGAAGAAAACGTAATTGAAAACTATAAGAAAATGATGACTATGCATTTAAGATTTTAATGTTCAATCTATTAATTGTTTACGTTTCAGTATAAATTATGGCTTAAAATCAATAATTCGAAATTAAGATGAATGAATGTGGATCGATTTTGTAATCGAATCTAATAAATTCTCGATATTCCTAGAATGTAAGTATCTATTCAGGCTACCAACGAGAATTTTGATTGTTATAATTAAATAGTTACTTAATTCAATACAATATGTAGTTTATAGGCAGTTACAAATCTCATGAATGGAATATTTTGGTAGGTTTAAATGATATTTAACTAGGAACGGAGTAAGTGTCTACAAGGCGCCATGCAATGTTGCAACTTCATCGCTTCACACGGAGGGGGGAAAAGCTTTTCTCGCCTCAATTGCTGCTCTGCTTTGGCGGGAAGAACCCACCTTCGACGCAACCTGCCTCGGGCGTCTTGTGGGAAGGCACTCTGCCCAGCCGTATCGTTTACATTACACGATCTCGCTAGGCAGAGGGCAGAGCGCACGTAAAAAGAGGATTTGGCCAAAAAAGTGGACGAGCCAGTCTTGTTCACCGGATATTCGGCCACTGCAGTTATCTTCTTGAATGAAACTTCAAAAATAATAATGAAAGTTGATTAATTTGATAGAATACTGCAAAAGATTGTCTGTCGTTTCAAAAATTAGTCATAACCAAAAACGAGAATGCTGTAATTATTTTATCAATAGTAGATGTTATGCACCTAAGACTGAAAATAACGTAAAAAATAGAAATAGTTGTTAGGAAAGTGGGTGTTTTACTATGTCATTTTGCTCGGAAACGGGATCCGGAGGGGATCAAAAGAATGCTGTCGTGGAACGATATTTTATGCAAAGAAATGGCAATGCGTTTAACCTAAAAATAGGCGTCCTCTTCAATGTATGGGGTTGCTAATACCAGTTCTTTGTGATGAAAATTTTATCATTTAATACACAATTGAATATTGGAAACTTTTTTGAAGCAAAACCAATAATTAATTACCAAGAATATATTTTTTCATTCAGGAATAGAATTATTTTCAAAAAAGATTTGAGAAGAATTATTCACGATATTGGTTTTAAGATAAGCCGATAATAAATTGTTATATGCTATTTTTTGTTTCAAAATATATCTTCTTGGAACGTATATCTGAGTAATTATGAAATTTCTGCGGTCTTGTCAGTGGTATTTAAAAAGGCATTTCAACAAAAAACCCTTCGCCAGAACCAGCAAGTTGTGTATATCACTACTTATCAATATTCACAGCAAATATATCTTGTGAATTTTTTTATTAACTAGTTAATCTAATTTTCTAAATTTAATTTTTACATTGAAACTTTTAATGAGCATATTAGCACGATGTGCAATTAGTATTATACTAGCTTGTCTTCAATATTATCAACTTATTGTTCTATACCTATATAAGAACGGTCAAAAACATATTTCCCGTCCAGTTAGGTGAAACACAAGTAGTGTACGAGTAGGTAGTATCTAGTATTATCAATATTTAAGACGCATGCGAGTAGTTATGGTGTTAATTTTGTCATACGATTCTTCGGCTTGCTACCTCGTACATTCCAGTCTTATGACAATTAATTGGATTGTTTCGTTATTTGATAGTACGCAAGGCGCACTCCATTCTGCAAAGAACGCTTGCACACGACGGCCGCTGCAGGCTCCAGCCGAGCGGCCACGCCGACCGGAAGGGGCGAGGGCTGCCGCGTGCAATTTCCGCTGCCTCCACACGGGCGGCGCAGGGGCAGGGGCAGGGGCAGGGGTAGGGGCAGGGGCAGGGAGTGGGCGGCGATGGCGACGAGCGAAACGCGTTCAGTAATTGATTTGGGGCGCGCAGTCTCCGCCCACCACGGCCTCGCCCGCGGGCGCTCTCATCGCATCCGGGCGGCTGTGGGAGACGCGGCTGGAGAGGGGCTGGAGCGGACTGAAAAGTGGAGCGGACTGAAAAGTGACTGGAGCGGACTGAAAAGTGACTGGAGCGGGCTGTAAAGTGACTAAAGCTGGCTGGAAAGGCGCTGGAGCGGACTGTAAAGTGACTGAAGCGGGCTGGAGCGGACTGAAAAGTGACTGGAGCGGACTGTAAAGTGGCTGGAGCGGACTGGAAAGTGGCTGGAGCGGACTGGAAAGTGGCTGGAGCGGACTGGAAAGTGGCTGGAGCGGACTGGAAAGTGGCTGGAGCGGGCTGGAAAGGGGCTGGAGCGGACTGGAAAGTGGCTGGAGCGGACTGGAAAGTGACTGAAGCGGGCTGGAAAGGGGCTGGAGCGGAGTGGAGAGGGGCTGGAATGGTCTGGAGCGGTCGGTAGTGGTAGCGACGGGCAGCGTGCAGGAACGGGCGGAAGCGAATCTATAGAAGAGTTGGTGCAGAACGCGAATTTTTAATGTTCCAAAAACAGTGATTTGGGAGATTAATAATTTGAGGGAATGGTGGAATGGAATCTGTTCGGGAAATGTGAATAATGTAAATGCTGTGTTCTTTACAGACGACCAGGTTTTAATTGCTAGAAATGGATATGAACTCTCGAAAAATGCTTCATTTATTGAGTAAAATCTTAGAAGATTTCAACGTCAAAATCTCTATAAACTAGTAGCGCTAAAACAACGTACTTTCTCGCCCGTTCATTTACGCAAAATTACCTGAAAAGTCCGAATATTTTCGAAAACTTATTCTTGATCTCATTTCAAAATCTATTTTTAAGAAACAGATTTCATTAAGGGGAAATATATGTACCTATATAATTGTAGTTCTAAGGAGACGCCGAAAACATTTTGAATTTGTGCAATTTTTTACAAATTGCAGTTTTCAACGAAAATGCGACCTACACCATTATCTTAAACGTTATTTACACTGTCCAACAACAAAATTTAATAAAATACCTGGACAGTTGAGTCTTGGCAGCGAACGCGACTAGACGTGCCTGCCGCCCCGAGGGCAGTTCGTGCTTATCGCGGAGTGCCAAAATAAGGCCCGGGGCAGCCGGTGCCAAGGCGAAGGCGCGAAAGCGTATCTTAAAACTTTTTTGTTCACGTTTGTAGTCAAAAAGAAATTAGAATTACTAGTGAAGTGAACCACATGTTCCCCTGGGATTGAATGCAGCAGAAGATCCTCCACAGCAGACATTCTACAAAATTCCCGTACAAAACAGGTATGGAACTTTACAAAATGTACAATATCCAAACTTTCACTTACCCAAAATCCCCCCCCCCCCATAAGCATAATTAAAAATGCAGGAAATGTTCCAAACTTTACTTTATTATCACGGAAATCCAGAATCTTGTTACAAACGTCTTTAGTTCAAAAGTAAAACAAAATCATATTGCATGTATTTTTCACTACAATAGATTACTGGAAAATTCCGTAAATTCTGCGACGAGAAAGAAATTCAACAATTTACTTCTCGCGAACCAACAAAGAAAACAATTTCCGCCACAATCTATGACATCGCAACAGCGTATTCAAACGATGATTAGAATTAGAAAAACGTATTCAATTATCTCAGTATACAGACTATTCAACAAAAAAGAGAACAAGTAGAAATATGCGCAATAGAATTGTTAAGTGATGACCGGGACCGTGAAATAGTGCACCTGAATCGACTTTTCAATAGAGTTATCTAAGTGGAATTCAAAACAAATCAATCGTACTTGTTCAGTAAAAACTGTCTAAACATAAGCCACACGAAATCAAATTCACAATTAGAACCACGCTGTGTCCGATGTTTAGATACAAATCATTATTTAAATGTCCAAATCCTAAAGGTTTTCCAGCAAAGAGTGTTGCTGGAACTGCTTTCAAAATCATACTGCAGAGGATGCAAAATATTCAAACCAAAAATGACCAACAATTTTTCTTTTCTAAACTCTCAAACCAATGTTAAAATGTACCGAAGATCAAATCAACCTATTAGCCAACCAATTCTAATTGTAAACTCCAAATCACAAGTTACACTTCCAATATTGGTAATATTAGAAGACTTTCCAAAACGTTGTATTCATTTTCCAGTTCAAATTTACTCTTAGCAAATCTCTAATGAAGTATCATTTATTTGTTTTATCTAAAGAACGTCTCATTTACTATGGTATTATAAGAGAAACTGTTTACATTTATAAGAAAATAATGCTGGGTTATAATATTTTTTATGTTCTTTAAGACAATATAAAGTTAAAAAGTAATATTTTTAAAAAATGAAAAAAAAACTTTATTTATCCAAAACTGTGCAGTTGTCTCAAAAAAGGTGTACTTTTTATGAATGGTGCTAATATAAAAATGCTTTAAAAAATAGCATTAATTTCTATCAAAAAAATCTTGGCTCAACTAAAACGACTTAAAAATATAATTGAAAATATTTACAGAATTTTAAAAAACTTTCAGGTAAATATACTTAAAAATTGTGGTCTGACGGACCTCACCATTATATTTACGTATAATGAATTAAGTGCTATATTTAAGGGTTAATAACAACTCACATAATGAATACTCTATTCCCACAAATACAAAAATTGTAACAAATTCTGCCAACAATAATAAACAATGGACCATAACACCGATTTAAAATCCTAAATTGGAATGCCAACGACTTTCAAAAGCCATTTTACAAGTTCAAACACTTTCTTCGCGACCGAAAAATAGATATTGCATGTCTAATTGAAACTCGCCTCAATAATAATAATAATAATAACAATAATAATAATAATAAATGTATAGAAAAGAGAGAAATGCGATCCACACAGGTGGAGAACTAGCTACAACAATTAAATGTAATATAAAGCATAATCCTGTAATAATCCCACAAAATAGTAATGTTGAATTCGTAGCAATATCCATCTCTCTTTCAGGAGGTACTATCTCATTAATAACAGCTTACAAACCGCCAAATATGAAACTGCCAATATACATTATGGAAACTATTTTCAGTAATAATAATAAAATAATACTATTAGGAAATCTTAATGCAAAAAATCAAGCATGGGGCTGTCATACCACCACCCCTCTTGTAAAAATATTAGAAATTGCCATAATAATTGTATAATACATGCACCCACAAAACCCACTCATCCGTATAATAAAAACATTAAATCGGATATACTTGACAAAGTATTAACGCAAAATGTAAACTGGTCCACATATCAGAACGCAATCCCAGCATTCAATTCGGATCATAATCCAATATTAATACTATTCAATCAAACAACTTCAACTTGTGACGTCATGGATACTCACAGCGACCACAGACACAGAGCTTTCGTATAACAAATATATTTATTAACAAGAAAACAAAACAAATATATACACTTAATAATCTACTTACACCCTAGCTCTGATAGACCTACTATCCCCTGATCGCGGGAGCGATCTAAACCCGATTGAAGATGGTTTTGATTGTGGCATTTGCCACTCCTACTTCTGAAGCGCGCACAAAGCCTAGCTTCCGTGACCGGATGTCACGCTGGGACACAAAGTCCGTTCTGGCGCACCAACGGCTGGTTTGCCTCGATCGCAGGAGCGATCTTATCCGATTGAGAATCGGCGTGAATCGTGGCACTCAACCACTCTTCACCTCGGAGCACGCACACAGCATCGCTCCCTCGTGACCGCAGTCACCCAAGGACCTAAAGTCCGCAGGCTTCGTCAACTAGTGACTCGAGCCTCGCGAGCCTGGGCCTGGCTCGCATATGCACCGTCGTGGCGCCAAGTTTTGTGCACACGCACGAGGTTCTCCCGCTGTCTCCAGAACCCACCTACTGGCTCTGTACACTCAGTTATATAGGCGAGGCCCACGTGACCTAGTACGCCACGCCACCCCCTCGCTTGTTATAACAGTGAAAAGCTCTTATAAGCCGGAAACTCCCAAAGCCTTGTGTCTCCCGTTTCCGCGTTCTTCCCTTTACGGAAAAACCCTACTTCCTGTGGCTAGGCTAATCCGCTCCCAAGCGTCCCCAAATAGATGCCATGAGGCACGCTGGCTAATACGTTACAAACTATTACTTCTTATAATCCTCTTATAAATGGTAAAGTAAATTGGAACTTATTCCAGGACTAAAAAATGCAATTGGATAACTATCCTAAAACCAAAATACAACAAATGGTATTGACCTATCTATAGAAACCTCTGTAAATAATATAAAATCTGCAAAATCATGAACTACTAAGAAAACCGTCACGAACAAAATAAAAATAATTCCCTTTTCAACTGACATGACAAATTTAATTGCCTATAAACATAAAATACGTAGACAGTGGCAAAAATCCTCGATTAAAACTATATTAATCGGGGAAGTTTCTTTGATTAAAGCTATATTAAATTATCTTAGTGGCTGACGCTGTTCAGTCGGACAGACAGACAGACAGACGCTCTGCCGTCATTCGATTTTTCGGTATCAAGGATCCACGAAACATGAACTCGGGCTACACCATTTGTTAGAGGAAATTTTTCTTTCTAAATTCAGCAACTGGATCCATCCACTTTTTCGTTACCAGGGACCTGTTTCGTAATACGTTTTCTGCCGAAACTTCTCCGCATTTCGTGCAGCATTGCATAACTTTCTTTCAACTGCGTAAGCGGTACCGAGAAAGTAATAATCAGGCAAATTCATTTTTTTTCATAGAAGAAAATGTTGTCAGTTTCGTTATTTCCGTTATTTTATTTTGATTATTTTGATTGTTCACGCTATCTCAAACTGTGAAGTCTTACAAATCAAATCGTTATAATTATTCGATTCCTATAGCACGTGTTTACTAGTGTTTTCTTTGGTATTAAAATGGTGATGCATAGTTTCCGTATTCCAGTTCTGGGTGAAGTAAACGAGAAATGACCAATTGGTGAAGTACTCTGAAGTTATCAAAAGTGTCGATTGGCTGGCTTTAGAACTCTGTTTAATGCACATGCAGAACTTACTCTATTTTAGTTGTTAAAATGTTTTTGTGTTTTTTATAAGTTTAATGCACATTCGTGCATTTTATAAGAAATTTCTGAATGCAATTCTGCTTCAGATCATTTAGGTCCGGTTACAGAATAAATATCTCTCGCGTTCGTGTGGATGCTGCGGTGTCAGGGTGTCGGGTTTTCGAACCGGCTCTGCGCCCGACGCCCAGCGCGCCCGGGGGGGAGGGGGGGGGCTGTGATGTCGCCGTCCAGAAATGCTGTCCGTGTACAGGCCATTACGCGCGTGCGTGTGCTTTCCATTATATTCTGCAGGCTGACCAAAGTTGCTCGTGTTTTTGTATTACGCAGACTCATTTATTCTCTACAAATGGGTATACTGACGTTTAAAGGTCATTTTCTGTGTAACGGTGCGGGATTATGGACCATATTGGCTCTACGAAACTATCGACTAGGACAGCTGTGTTGTCTGAAGGTAAAAAATAGAACGATTAAAGAGTACCAAGGAAAATAAAACGCTCTTAATGAAAATTTTCTACGACTATCTAAAACTTAAACAGGTATGGTATGCGCCCTAGTTTCGGGCCGCGCGTGTCCGCTGCAAATCTGCGCGGTGCGTCGCGAGCGCCCACTTCCCGTTTAGAGCGCGGCGGCAGCGCCGGTGGCAGCTGTGTGGAAGCGGGCCGGCAGGCAGGCAGGCAGGGACGAGAGGCCGGATTTTTCGCCAGTTCGGAGATCTAAGCAGCAATTGCTCACGTTAAACTGCATGCTCAATCGAGCAAGATCGCAAACGGAAAGTATAAATAGAATGAGGAGTATGTAGTTTTAGCAGAAAAGTGTCCTGGCAAAGTTTGCTTTTGGGAGCTCATTAATAACGAAAATAGAAAGAAAATCATATTGTAAGTAAACTCGACTTATGTAGTGGTATATTATATCCTAATTAAATACTCATTTGTTATGTAAATTTAAATACCTAATTTAATTTTATTGATTTCCATGTTATGTGTATTTAAGAAATTATTTGTAACACTGAGAATGTTTGGGATGCGTCTGACCTAGTTTAATGCCCCAATAAATACTTTCTTTATATTCCAACGTTATAAAGGACCTTTAACGTTACAGCAAATCGTTCACAAAATGACATGTTGAGGCTCAGAGTGCGACCAATTGCCGTTTGAGGAGCGAATAAAGGTGCCCTCGCGCACTCAGCCAATCAGCGCGGGAGAGTCGCGGGAAACAGCCACCGCGATGGCGCAGTGAAATTCTCTCCAAAAATTAACTTTCATTCTTATATCAATTTATAATTCTGTTATACTGCAAAATGATGTGTGCAACTTGTTTATAATGTTGCTTTATTGCATTCGTGCAAATTTGAAAATAGCTCCTAACATCGCTCGATTTCATAGAATAAAGCTTATGTACTCACATAATAAAGCTTAACATTGTAAACTATGTGCTTAGTATAATTTTCTCATTATTCGTCTCATTATTCTTGGCTTTACTCTATAAAGGTGTAGAAGTTGTTCTTTACACTATGCATACGGCGACGTAAATAAAACACCGAATACCTGAAAGTAACCAAAACGATGGAACAACAGGAAGCAGTATCCCTGCCTGCCAACTCTCATATTGATAACGATGCCAAGAATATAAATTTAAGACTCCATGAATTCTACTGTTCACATCTGGTAGAATAGTTTTCGGTATGCCCGTTTAAAAACCGGCTCCTGTTCTTATTGTCGCCTTATAAGCAAACATTTTAGGCTTAATGCGAAAGATTCACATTCTGTTCTAGTATCATAGATAACGTTTATTCAACTTACTATTGTGAATTGGCCTGGACACATTGATACCCAAAAATAAATTCCAAATTATAATCACCTTTAACTTTCTCTCCTTCGATTATTATTATTATTATTATTATTATTATTATTATTATTATTATTATATTATTAGTTATTAGAATAATTCTAGTTTTGTTTTGGTGTATACAATGTTATAGAGTCCAAGTATCATCTGCGCTGAAACTGACATTTCTTAACTGTGACCTCAAATTCCATTTTTTTACGGAGCACTAATGCGAGTACACTCAAGATGCGTAAGTATGTCGAACGCCCTCTAGTCCTAGAAGCGCCCCGCGCTCGGGCGGGGCGGGGCGGCGGCCGGGGGCGCCATGTCGCCTTCCGTCGCGGTGGCCCCTTCGCGCCGCCGGCATCGCCCCGCGCCAGGGGGACACCGACCCCCGAGCCCTCATGCGATGCGTGTCCATAGTCACTTCATGGCCCAATCTCGCACATATTGGCATTGCCATATTGCATGTAAAATTAATGTTTGTAATATTGTACAAAAACTTACTTGTAAATAATTACAGGACTATTCTATTTCTTGAGAAATGTCAAAGTTCAGTTCAGTTTCTACGTAATACTGTGACTGCAGAACATTCAAAAAGGCTTGATTTTGAGAGCGCACGTGTGTGTGTGTGTGTAAACTTGTTCTTGCAAAATATATCAAGTACGAAATAAATATTCGTTTTTGTAGAATATTTCAATTACAAACTGAAGTTGCGTATAACAACATTTGCTTCTGGCTTAACCCACCGTACCCCAAAACTTTCCGACCTTCACAGCAGGCTCGCATGAAACCGTAAGCGGTTATTAAGTTTTGCTCGATAAAGCCAGCTAAAAAATCTAGGGAGCCAGGATCTTCAGGTGCGAGAAAGGGTCTGAACCCTTGACACAATAAAATCACACAGATTGCACTACAAACGGTAGCGCTACAATTACTCATAACTTTAGTGATTAGTTAAGACAGAAACCAAGAATCGAGAATCACACTTACAAAGAATAATCAAAATTACAATAGAAACCTTTACAACACACTCATATTTAAAGAACACATAATTTTACTTCAAAATTTGATACTCTGAAATTAATTACTCTAATCTACAACTGGGACTTCCCATTGCGAAAGACCTAATTGCTATCTAAATTTATGCTATTCTTAAATTACATTGCACAATGAAACCAAAAAGTTCAATTTAACAATCTCCTGCTTCAAATATTACATGCAAAGAACAAAATGTGTGCAAATGCACTACTCTCATTTACCAAAAAAATTAACTGTGTCTGAAAATAGCAGAATTATAAATGTCTTAAGTAGAATGTTTGTTATGCAGCAATAGCGGCATCAAAATGTCTCCTATATAATATGCAGATTGGGTTACCACCCGTTCGTCTTCTATTTCTTAACACTGTTCCTATACTAGTTGTTCTCTGACGACGTGAACTTGACCTATTTTCCCGCGGGGAAACCGTTACCTCGTGACTTCCCACTTTTGGCCTTGATGGTTCGTGCGCTCGCTCTGCGTCGACGTGCTCGGGTCCCAAGCCTTTTGCGTCGTAAGAAACGGATTTTCGTCTCTGCCGTCTGCGTTGCCTTCTTTAACGTCCTCTTCCGTTCATTCCTCCCAGCCGCCCCATTCCGTAACTTACTTCCTCAGTGCAGCACCATGGTCACGTCCGGTATCTAATCCCAATCGTCTGAACGGCCGCCTCTGACTACGCCCACGTTGCGAAAATGTCCCTTGCACTTCAACTGAAAATACTCGTTGGCAAGTTCTCGTCGTTGCTACTTCTACTTTGGCTAAACCAGGAACTTTCAATGCTTCTTTCACAACGGGTTAACTTTTAAGACTTACCGTGTCATTAATGAAGAAACACTTTAACTGAACATGCATATCTCGCAGACGACTGAGACTAGAACGTTCTGTATCGAACGCCGAATAACTCCTAATCTAGTAGTCGTATGCAAGCGGCAAACAATATCTAAACTAATGTTAACGAAAGTGTTGGCTCGGCGAGCGATGATCAAAATGCTACTGGCTTGGTGATCGGTGGTAAAAGAGGGCTTCCGCTTGCGGGTTCGCGTATTTATCATCCGACGCCTGGCGAAATTTTCAATGGTGGGGCTGCTTCCCCTCTCTCAACCCTTCACAAAGAAATCATTGCTCGATAGTTCGCTTTCGTTTAGTACGGGCAACGGCTACGAGGCCGCGCGTTTAAGTACCTCTGCCTTACGCGTCTGTTATCCTCGCTGCGTCCGTAGTGTTCACACATGAGACAGTGGTGTTATGGGGCTGCAAAATCCCATAACTCCACATTGCCCCCTTCTTCTCTTCTTAAGATTTTCTGCGCCCTCGAATAAAATCTTATGTGGGCCTGAGATTATAAAAATTATAATCGCCGACGACCTCCCCACTCTGACTAATGAGTCTGGCAACATTAGGAGCAACTATACTCTGAATTTCATACGGGCTTTCGTATAATCTGAAAAATTTTGCAAACAATTTCAATCGAGGATTTGATTTTCAACTCATCGCCGGATATGCCTCCTGCCAATTGAGGTATATCAGTGCTTTCTTTGTCTGGTTTAAATTTCTTAATTTGTTCCTTATCTTCCAAGATTTGACACTTAATGTCATCTTTCTTTTCCTTAGCTCAATCTTCCTTCATCCGCTTATGTATATATATATATATATATATATATATATATATATATATATATATATAATCTTCCCGACTTCACTATAGTTGATTGCAGCATTTTATTGAACATTGTAACATTGTTAAGTAAATAAAGTCTCCCTATTTTATTCCTATTCGTCTATATCGCCGTCCAACAATTAAATTATTAGAATAACTTCTCCAACGGCCAAATCGCAGCTTTGTATGACAACGCCACGTGAAAGATTATATTAAGTATACCGGGCAACAAAGTTTCGTGGCCCAGTTGTTACCATATGATTAGGCAGAAACTAGAAAAACAGAAAATTACAACTGACACAAACTTAAACTCATGTAATTGAACATAAATGAATTAAAATACCTTATGGTCACACAAGACATTACAGCTATTGTGTGCTTAAAGCTAAAAGTATGACTGTTACTCAAATAACATAGAAATAAAGTGCCCTTAAATGACGCAGATGAGTTGTGAAATAATAAATAACGACGCGCTGATTGACACTAACTGAAAGTACTAAAATTAACTTAAAAAAATCAGTTAATGCCAATAATCAAGATTCAAAGAGTATTCACGCCATGGATAATGTCGCCAATGAATTCGCCAATCAAACGACTCACCTGCTAAAAGGTTAAAAATGGGGGTGGAAAACCAGCGCAACGAAGCTCAACACAACACAAATAAATTTCACTAATTTCAAGGAGAAATCTCATTTGTCCCTAGTAGTGGAGCGCAAGTGGTCTACGTGACGAGGCTTTTTTAAGGGGTATCCCAGGTGCATTGCACATCATCACTCGAACTTTTCGTGGGAACCATTTCGGCCTAGATGAACTTTTGATAATTAGAGACGCGTTCATTACATCAGCATTCCCAACTTACATGCAGTGTTTGCAGAGAGAGAAATACTTTCCCAATGTTGAAATCCTTGAAATTGATTTGCGTGACCCCCGAAGTTGCATAGGAGGTCGAGCAGTTCAGGAGCGTTGGTCTGTCGAGGCATCGAGTGGTTGCTTAGTAATTCTTAATTGCTTTATACGAAACATAATTTTCCATGTCTCATCCATTCATCATTTCGGATTTGAAGCAACCGTGTGGGAATCAGTTTATTATATTGGCATTTTGTGCATTTTTATCATTATATTTAATAGTATCGATGATTGCTATGAGATCATTAAAGTGCCGCACGTGCAGTGTTGAATTTCGTAGCTTAGCGGATTAGAGCACGTGTCTGGACCTCAAAGGGTTCAGAGCTCGGATCTTAATGGAACTTCACGACCATTCATTGTTAATGAAAATGATATGATTAAGAAATTAGGTTTTAAAATTGGAGAAATACTAATAATGCCGTCAGGAAAGCTCAAGTGTATGATTTTTTGAAAATCTAGCTCTGTAGTCACGAGAACTGCCTAACCTTCTTGAAAAGTCTGTATCTCATTCTATTTGCTTCCTCAGTTCTTCCCCTGATTGCAATAGTTTGGATTCGGGTCCCACCCGAGGCAGGATCTGAGTATTTTGTTTGAATCTTTCACTCCGGGCTATATTCAGACAATTATTTTCGGGCTGTCATTTTCTTCTGGTTCCGAATGAAGGTAATATGCTCCTCCTAGAACTAGAATTACTGGGACAACAGAGTTTTTAGAGACTTTCTAATGCGATGCGGAGATCAGAAAACGTACTTTTTCAATCTCCTTTTGATCCCCTATGAAATGACCACGTCTACTGTCCTTATCTCTTCAATAACAACGATGACGTATCTCAATTCGTGGTTTATCTGTTACTTGAAATCCCACAGTATTTTCATTTCTACAGTTTTTGCCTGGTACGTACTCTTGTTTCTATATTAGACACTCATTTTTGTGGCTTCTGAAAAAATCGTCTGGCACAATCTGAATTGCGTTGACGTACGAGCAGACGAACTGTTTTGAAGTCATTTAAAAAATACACATTCGCCACGTGAAAACGTATGAAAGACAAACAGCACAGAAAGATCTTCAAAATATTTTGTAATCATTTCAATTCCGATGCAAGAATTAATCAAACTTTTTTTTTATTGACAAAATGGAAGCAGGTTTTCAAATTCCTCTTCACGCAGTATGCATTTTCTGTGATATTTGTGTAACAACAATTCGATTCAAGATTTTTTAAATCTTTTTCTGAAAACATTTATTTATGCTGTGCTACCTCAGCAAACATAATATTAGAAGTCTCATGGACAATTGAATATTGTTATTTACCGTGGAAACACGAAGCACAAATGTATACGTGGGGAAACACTACATCTCGTCTTGTTTTGCGAAAGTGATTTAAGAAAACAACAACTATAATTGCTCTCCTAATTGTACTATTGCTACTAATGTGCTATTATGTATTGTAACTTGTTACTAATTGCTACTATTAATTGTAATATTACTAATATATGTTCATTAATAGGATATCAATATTATAGATAAGTTCTTGTCTTGTTGATGCCTACCGCGTGAAACAGCAAATGCAGGCCAGATATAATCTAGGCTAAAAACTCCTAAAACATTTCAACGATGAGATCTAACATGGAAGTAATGAAAAGGGGCCGTTGATGTATTTCTTTCATTAGCTTGAGAAACACCTCCTTTGTGGTGAAAGAGAAAAAGAAAAAAAGTCTGCTCATCTTTGGCGAACGTCTTTTCCGTGCTAAGGCTCCGCTCGTTGCGAAGAAAACTGTCGTTTCCTCCCCCGCCCCCCTCGAGCTGCTCCCCCTCCTCCTCCTTGCAAGGGACTTCGTGCCGTCGGAGCAGCAACGGGACCGTGGGCGGGGGGAGGAGAGGGGGGGGCTCAAAGGGCGGTCGCTGCTGCTTTACCTCGAAAGGATTTCCGCCCGCGGCGAACTCGCTCCTCCCCCCTCTGGTCCCTCCCGCGCCCTTCACCTGCCCCCCCACCGCCCGCCCTGCCCTCCCTGCCCCTCGCGCGCCTCTTCGGCCTCTACTCTCGGTACTTCGGTCTTTCCTCTCTTTGCTCTTTGCTTCTCTTTGAGTAAAAGTCTTCCCTTCCTCTTGTTTCCTTTTCTCTTTTAACGCATCTATGCTCTCGGGATCTTTTTGCCTCCCTTTCCTAATCTCCTTTCCCAGGCTTCGTCTCACTCTTCACATGCGATCCTTTCCCTTCCCTAGCTCCGCTGTTGCCTTTCATCTAAAAACTCCTTTGCCTTTCTAAGACCTTTCACGTTTTCCTTTCCGTCATCCAATGTGCACTACTTCGTTTCTTGGCATACGTCTTCCTTTTTCCGTTCCTTCAGCCTCACCTTTCACCTCTTCCAGACTCTTTCTTCATCTTCCCCGGACGTTTCCCTCGCCCTTCCCATCCCCACGCGTCGGTCCTCGCCACCAGCTCTTTACTGCATTCCTTCTCTTAATACGGGTGTATTTCTTTTACACTTCTTTCCCAGGCTTCCTGCCTATTCCCTCCGCAGGCTCCTCCATTGCCTCTCACCCATATTTTCCCGTCGCGTTTTAAGCCTCAGTTCCCGTTTGAATCCTTCCTTCCTGCACCACTTCTTTCCGCATACGTCGGTTCCACTGTTTCCATCCCTTCCTTCCTCGGCGAGTCTCAACATTCCTGTCTCTTTCTTCCTTCCCCCGCGCCGCAGTCATTGGAGATGCAGCCAGCAAAGATCGAAGGGCGTGTGCATTGATTGGCGGGGAGGGGGGCGCACGGTTGGAAGCCGCGGCTCGCTGCCCCTGGACGTGCGGCGTGGATTCGAGGCGAACGCGCGTGGTGTGCTCCGTCGGACGCGATTGGAAGGAGCAGAACTGGTGGAGGGCTTTCATGGGGGCCACACCCCCCCCCCCAAAAGACACAAGTGTTTTCGTTTATCTTCCTTTATTTCGCAAAATTTATTGAAATATTCATATACGTTCGAATTATGAAATTATTCAAACAATATTGTATAGTATCGTATCTACACTACATAAATAGTATGATCGGCTGGATCCGCCCCCGTGGGTGTTGCCAGAGACGCCCCCAGGCGCCGCAATAATGCAGCGGGAGAACGAGGGCGTGCCAGGCAGCGCTGGGGTAGCTTGTCACCTTCGACGGAGTGTCGCTGGGCGAGCACAGCGGCTGGCAAAGGGTACACAAGAGGGAGAGAGGTTGAGAGAGAAGCGAAGGAAATGAGCCTCGGAGACGTAACGAAGAGAAATTGACAGAGAATAAAGAAAGAAATGACGAAGTTGTGTGAAGATAAATTTGAATAGCGAGCTAAGGGCTATGAGAGGGTTAAAGAGAATCATGGAAGCGACAGACCGGGCCTAGAGGCGAGTGAAGTGAGGTGTGATCGATAGGAACAGGACAAAACGAAATAGTCGCTGCTAATAAGATCTGAGGAAACAAATCTCCACGAAATGTGACTTCGCACCGCAAAGTGAGGTAGCAAAACGTCTCGGAGCTCACAAAAGTAGCACCACAGCGCGAGGTGGGAAGGGCTATCACTGGGGGCGGATTTTGATGACATGAAACATCGCCAAATATGATCAATAAAATGCTCTTAAAATGTTTTTAAAATGCCCTAAAATAAAAGAACAATGACGTAAAAATTTGATCAAACCAGTAATTTAAACTGTTGAATACTTTACTGATGTAAGCGAGGTTTCTCCTATTCGATCTGATCTCAGCCTTCATTCATTTGGTTTAGACTATTTTTTACCAGGAAATCAGTCTTAAGTTATTCGGAAGTCAGCTGAACTGCCAATGACGCTGACAGGCGTCACAGGAACCTTGAATTCCATACTCACACTGGCTGACATTGCAACTTCTTATCGAAGAAATTGAATAGAATACTAGGTATAGGTGCTCAGGAATTCTGCGGAGAACATGTGTTGCACCTCTAAATACTATTTGAAGAAAGCACTATTAAAATGGCATTAGAATGGATTAAATCAGAGAAATAAGCATTAAAATTAACGGAAAATGGCAAAAACTTACTTATTAGCTGAAATGTCCGAAAAATGCCAAAAAAAGACATAAAAGTAGGTCATTTCCTTTTCTCATAACATAAAATGAATTTCTATAGTTTACGATATTTTTCTAAAGTGCAAAGAAAAATAGACATTTCATTAAATCCGCCATCTAGTTATCAGAAAGGATTTTGAA
>BOPP01000017.1:12583667-12597542 GCA_017312745.1 Gryllus bimaculatus | reverse complement strand
AAGCGTCCAGTTCAGTCTTCCTAAGTAGAAAGTCGCCAAAAACCTTTAAGCGTTGCAATTCACTGCTCTGTCGTTTTATTCTTTTTTTTAAAACAATGTAATTTAATTATTGGATGCGAGTACGGACGAGGCTTTGGATGCAGATTAGCTGAAGTAGCTAACATAATTTCACTTCGCGGTGACCTTGTGTAAGCGCGGTGGTAGCGCTGAGGTGGGGAGAGCGCGACTGCGGGGGGGGGGGGACGCCCCATTTGAAATCGATGGCCGCGTCGCCCTGATTTAGGTCCGCCGCCCGGTAATCAGGTTAATTGGTTGCTGCGGGGGCCGCGAGAGAAGGGCGGAGCGGTGAGGAGGCGGGGAGGGGATGAAGCTGCGGAGAAGGTCGCGAATGGCGAGGGGAAAAGGCGGAGGGTAGGGAAAGTGGGGTAAGGGTGGAGAGGGGAAGGGCAAAGAAAGCGTGGCTGCAGAGAGCACTTCGCTGGGGCGCGGCAAGGCAAGGGGCGGCGGGGCCAGTGAGCGAGAGCGTCGCCGGGGGCTCTGCCCGACGCAGCGACGCGCCAGTTACGAGTTCTTGGCCGGGCCTCCGCGCGAGAGCTCCTGCGACGGGATGCCGGGGCAAGCAGTAGTTGCACGCTGAATACTCCGCAAGATAGCTCGGACTCCCTTTTATTAAGGGAGATGAATGCACATTTTCAGTGATGGTCTAAATAGACTCTTTAAATTAACAACAAATCTTCTCTTTCGAGAAAGATTGCAGAAATTATCCTTTACCTGCCTGTTGTCGGAAACAAGAATTTGAGTTTATGGTGAATTCTTCATAAAGTCGGTTTTTATATTCTAACACGAAAAAAAATCTGTCTGGGTTCATCAATAATGTCAATCTTCCCCTCACTATTTTCTACATGAGACGTTTTCGCTCACCTCCAATCATGGGGCCCCTCACTCACCTTGCAGGCAAAAGAAGTTAATTTGAAGAACTGACCTATCATAGTACTCGTAGGTTTCAAACTTGTTTGAGATTAAGACTGAAGTTAGAGATGGGAATTTTAATTGAACTTTCGTAGACTCCGAAGGCACAGAAAGCCCTTTGACATTGAAAAATGGAATGTTCTGAAGCGGGGTCAAAATATGACCCCGGGGTCGACGAAATTTAGAAGGGTCAGTTGTGATCAAGGGTCGATTTGCGGGGTCTGGTAGCCGAATATGAACGCGGCACTTGATCATATAGTAACAGATTCGCATTGATCACAAAAAAAAAAATAGTACTGGACTTTAATATTGTTTTTTTCATGATTAAATCAAAACAATTAGCTGCACATTTATTAGATCATTAGCTAATAATAACAACACATTAGCTCCTCTTTCTTTCGTATCCGTCAGTTCGTCCTTAGGCAGATAACTTCTTCCTTCAGAAGCTAGAAAAATGTTATGTTTGCAATCACAGCGATACTCTTTCGAGAAGAAACGTATTTCCGTCAATGTGCACTGGAAAAATGGTTTCGTGAGTTCTTAAAAAACACTCAACATATCGCAACCAGTTTAAGTAAAGCGAAGATCAGCAAACTCAGTTACTCAAAAGAGGAAGCCTGGTTCGATTCTTCAATCATTGGTGGTCGAAATGTATTGTCTTTAATATATTATGTTGCATTTTTCAGGTGTCATGATTAAGGATGCATGATATAGTTAATAGAGAAAAAGTTATAAAAGTCGATGAAGCAAACTATTTTCTTAAAAGGGGTTGATGAAAGGAAAAAAGTTGTCGAACCCTGCTTAGGTGATGAAAAGCTTTCAAGCTTGAAATGTTAAAAAAAAAAAGAGATATTAAAAAAAATATTTTTAATACAAAAAAATAACTTGCCCTTCTTCTAGATAGCACTGCTCTGAGGCGATTTTCAATTCAATGGCTGCGGGGTTAACATTATCAGGTTTTCGAATGGGACAAGAGATATGCCACTTGGCAATTCCTTATGCACAGGAGCTTGCTTTCTGACGCCGTCAAGGCGGTTTTATGAAACTCTGCATCCATTGATCTTATGGATTGATTGGTGATTCAGGCGACATCAACGTCTCAATGTCCCGTAAATGTTAGTGTGTGTATCCCTCGAAGGCTGTGGCGGTGTTCTTCCTCCCTTGGAATGTGAGATCCGACCTGATCGCGGGCGTTTCCTCAATTAGGCACATCCCGCGGCGGAAGCACGCTCAGCCGGAACGAGCTCAGACTGGAAACGGAGGATGACAAGGCCGAGGAAGCAACGATTGCTCGCGATCCATCGCCCGTTTCTTAGGGCACGGCTCCGCGTTCGTGTGGTTGTTGGCGGGCGAAACAACCGAAACACAGATCACAGCTGCAACAACTAGCATTATCTTCCAGACTTGGTGACATCCCCTAGCTAGTCTAGCCATGAGTCGAAATCCCACAATACCGAACCCTAGGGCTTTCCGCGGTGCGCATCAAGTGATGCGCTAGCACCCAAGTCGGTTGCACGCTTCCGATCCTGCATCACGCAATGGCAGAGGTTCCCTGGACACCAGAAACACAATGCTAGACGGCACTAACTCCATCACGGATATTGCCTTTCGTCCAACTCTGTGGGCTACTAGGAGACAGCTGGCATTTATCGCGAGGTCTCCTCGTTCGGCGCTGAGCATTAAATAGAAACGGCGGCTCGCGTCTCCAAGAGCTGCGAGCGGGCGATGCGCGCTCCGCTTCCACAAATTTTCGAAAAAAATGCGTTTCGAAACGCGCCTCGCGAACGACGACGCGGATTCAGCGGCGCGGCGCTTTTGCCGGCCGAGGCGCGGGGGGGGGGGGGGCGACCTTCGTTAGCGAGAGGCACCGGGGCGTGCGAGAGCCGACGCGACGTCGCCGGCGTCGGTGCCTGGCTGAAGTGAAACTGCGAAATGAGGCAGAAAAGGCGCTCTTGTGTTACTTCGTGTTCGTCTTCTTCTGTCGAGAATCAAGAACCCCTTCATTCAGGCGCCTTACGGTATTTTGTTAGACCAATTCCAAGTGGATTGTGTGTTGGTTTGGCGGAGAAATTCTTCTGCGCTTTCCTGTACTTTTACGCAATCAGCATAGCTTCTTGTACGAGTTTTCTTACGGGATTCACAAAGTGCTGAATAGCGGTCTGTGTATGACTCTACTTATGCTATCTGCCCGGCTAATATACAATACAAAATGGTGTGTCGAAACATATCTGAATACGAACTGTGCGCATGAATCCGCACACATTTCTTCTAAGTCGACTAAACGAAGAATTTGGGATATACAAATTAATCACCCTCATATTACCTTTATTGCCAAGATTTTGTCGGAAATAAACTTTATTTTGTGTTTTTAGTATTAATACTTCTGTTTACCGGAATAATTTGGTATTAAAAACCGATGTGCATTAAACGTTGCATTTAGTACACAATCGTTTTACAGAACTAATCACATCAAAACCGCCGCCATGACAGCGACATAACCTACACTGCGTTTTTACTATGACGAATATTTGTGAGTGCTCTGCGCCAGACTTGCTTGCACTTTTTTTTCTTACCTGTAGAATCTCCTCAAAATCTTTCTCTTTGCTGTCGGGGTTTCGATGCTTCAATTAAAGTCTTTGAGTATGTTTCAAGGAACGCTCAGTCGTACCTCGCTCTGCAGGCTCTGCCTACTTCCTCTTTTCAGACCACTTTTGGCGTCGCCTCCCCTCTACATTACTGTTAGTGCTTTCCAGACGTTTTTTTTTCTCACTTAGTCAAAGCAAGTTCCATTTGCGCATGTTGAAACTATATTAGCAATTTCGCTACGACTGATCGCTGCGTTTTATGGCCCGTAAAACTATGAATATTAAATACTATTTTAGTGGGGTTTATACATATATATAAAAATTTTGGAACAATGGAAATTGATATTTGAAAACCCGTAATCGTGACAATTTTGTTAAATACTGGTACTTTATATTCGTCATTGGTTAATTTTCTTCTTTACATCTATCCAGAGATCTACCATGAAAACATGTTTTTGAAAATGATGTCTGTAATATTTTTAGTAATTCAGGATTAAACAACAAAAACAAACGCCTACCACAGCAAGAGCTAAGACACAGTATTTATCACAGCTCCGTGCAGCTCGTCGCTGCCGGTGGATTGCAAAGGCGTCGTCCTGTGTGCTGCCGTGACTCGTCCCCATTATTATATCTCCGTTTGGTCGGTATCTCCGGGAGCGCCGGGAAAAGCACTTCATTAAATTTCCATTGGTGACCAAGGAGCCGGGCGTTGTGTGCGAGAGCTGCCGGATAAATCTGCCTGGGTGGCGGACGCGGCGCGCAGGTTTGAGGTTTCGCCGCTCGCTCTTTCAGCTGAGGCACAGCCCCCCCCCCCCTCCCCCGGCATGCCCCCAGTCCCTCCTGGCACCACTGTCATGTCAATGTTTTCTTGTTATCACGGCGTTCTCGCCGGACGGCCACAGAAAATCTTCGCGGCCACCCCACATGCGTAACTAACAATAACGCAGTCTGTTTAAAATTAGATTGTGAAATTTTGATCAAACGTGTTTATTCTGGAAGTCCATCACATTCAAGAGAACCATTATATTTTCTGAATGATATTACTACCCCATTATTTTCCACGATTCGCGTTTATACACCTTAGCGAAGACCGAAAACCAGCACTTTAGAATCATTAATACACTTCAGTTCAGTATATTTATTGTTCTGTTGAATGAAAAGCAAGTGCTGGAGCATGGCCTCAGGCGATAAAATGAAACCGAAATAACTTCTAGCTGACCAGTCCATGCAGATTAAATCGGTCTGATAGTTGTCAAGGCAATTTCACAACCCTTACTGATTTATGTTTTATTTGGGATTATAGTGTTAACATTAATATAAACCCCAAAAGCAGGCGAAAAATGATCAGAAAGGCCTAACCGTTGGGGAGACTTGCCGCTACTTCGCCGCTGCGTTTCCGGTGCTCCAGTGGCAGAGCCTGGCCCCGCCCGCGCCGCGGCGCCCGCAGCCCCCTCCTGCGGGGCGGGCGATCGAATCGGCGCGGAGATGGATCGTTGGGAGGTGCGTGTGCGATGGGACCACCGGAAGGCGCCGCGACGTGCAGGGCGGGGCCCTTCGACTCTCGACGACAAGACATCGATCAGGGGTATAAAGAAAAGGTGGATGTGTGGGTGATGGCAAGTTAGCGTAGACGGGAGAGTATTCTGAACAGCAAGGGAGCAATTCGAGGAACAGGAGAGTGGAAGTACGTTTGATACGGCACACTTACCTTAGCGGGTTAATGGTAGATACAATAACGATTCGTAAATGTCGGGATGTTGTTTCAATGAACAGAAAAAGACAACACATGGTTCACAAATAGACCACTTCTCTTACGGGGGTTCTGTATCGGGGTCAAGATATGAATGTAAAAAAGGTGTCTTGAAATAAATTCGAATGCGGATAACGAACACCCGAATCTGATGGGAAGGGTTGGTGAAGGCGGCGAACGCCAAGACTGAATTCGCCTGATATGTGAAGTGTTGTAAATGGATCGTTATGTAAAGACGAAAGAACTTGCTGTAGAGTGATAGTTGAAGAAGAATTTGAAATGCAGAGGAAGGAGCTAACGAAGAAATAACATGATAGGTAGAAATTTTGATATAATGATGAAGAAGAGGGCAAAAGTTCTGGGTTGTCGAAACGCGAAAAGCGAAGGTGGACGAGGAACGCAACGTGGGGGCGGGCGGGGGAGTGGAGGCGAGTGGAGGGGAGCGGCGAGGCGCGAGCTTGGCGGCAAACACGGCCAGGGCAGCGGCGCCGTGCAAACAGCGGTGCGTGGCTGGTCGCTCGCGCCACCGGCGCCTGGGTGGCGGCGGGAGAAGGGGAAAAGCGAAGAGCGAAGGGGAAGCCAGAGGGGACACCGACCGCGGCCGCTCCCGTGGCGGGCGCGGGCGGGGGGTGGGGCGGGCGGGGCGGCGCTGTGCTGTGGCTCCCCCTTTCTAGAGGCGCCGGCGCCCGACTCCCAAGCTGCAGGCCTCGAGGGGCGGAAAGCGCCCTAAGTGCTCTTGCCGCAGGCTTACGTTGTGGTTCGGTATTTGCGAAAGCTCTTGCGTCCGTTGCTTGGTTTAATGGATGTGATTAAATGCTAGTTTCAGTCGCCACATATAGTGGTAATGAGTTAGTTTATGCGTGGCTGAATGCTTACAAATTGCTGGTTTCAAACGATACATTCTTTACAGTAGTATTAACAATGTAAACTGGAAATGGAAATTGTATGTAGCAAATACTTTGGCGCGACAGCCCGGTGAACGCGCTCAGGCCTACCGGCGATCGCTCCCTGCCTCGCGGCATGGTTAAAAGGGGTACATGTCTGTTAGCGCGTCTTCTCAGACGTGAGAAGTGAATTTTCTCATCGTCACACAGCAACATTAAACTGAAGATCCGTATGTTCGACATTGCAAGGGAAAGCACACGATTATTATTGCCTGGACTGCGAACTCGATCTCGGGGACCGTTGGGGAAAGCCGAGCACGTTCACCAAGAGCTTTTGCACGGAAATGGAATTAACGGAAAGTAATTTTCCCGAATTTGACAAATTGACAATCGATGTGTATGTATCTCTGAAGTAATCGGTTTACGGTATCGCTATCTTCGTTCATTTCATTCTTTATATTTTTGTATTGTTTCTGATTGGTGATCCCTGTATATTTATATTGTTGCAAATACTCTGACTAATAGGCCTGCTGGCCACATGTGCGCAGCGTAACGGACGTACACCGTCCGTGTTTTCGCGGCCGCAGTAGTGCGGGCACACAACGGGCGTCGCGCGCAGCGCCTCGCATACCATGCTCCATTGGGGCTGAAACTCTTTTAACGTCGTTTGAAGTGCGCTTGTATGCCACCGGCCCTTTTAACGCGTGAACTTACCTAGGGAGAACTTTCTGTAGTCGACCATTGTGAAAAATTTAGAAATTTGTACCTCAATTGGCAATGGTTTTTATTTATTATAAACTGCATAGTGCTTTATTATTTCTTTTCATGAAGTTGGAATTATTGGTTATTCTAGACATTCCGTATATCAATGGTCTTCATTGAAAAAGTTTCAAACTCTACGGTCTTGAAGGAGTTAAATACCACACGTTGTTAGTGGATATTTTTTGTTTCGTTTCAGTTGTAGTATTCAGTGTGTATTGGGCTAAGCCCTCAGAGAGTTTCTGCATTATGTTTTATGGTTCTTAATTTGGATATGAGGCTCGATTTTTACATATTTCATTTGTACGTAAATTAGCATCTGAATCGATTGGGCCTTCATTTTTAGATTGAAAGCGAAACACCCAATCAGCAACGCTTAATGTTTAATCACTCAAGACTGCTTTTATTTCAATTTTTCTCTTTATCAATTTGTATATTCCAGTGTTGGATAATGTCCTTCATAATAAATGAGATTCGGATACGACACAATTAACGAGCTTGCCTTGTAATCTCTCTACTGACGTGTGCTTTATATTTGTTGGGCAGGGAGTGAAGCTGAGTCGTGTAATACTTTTCCGTAATTTTGTATCACGGCACGTGAAGTACAAAGTGTACCGGTGTAATTAGATAGTAGTGTTAATACGTCTCATTGTTTTGATATCAAGGAATTAATACATTCATCTTTAAACATCTTTAACTTTTTCTCTCATACTTGTCATGGTCATGATGGCAAGATTCAGTTATTTCTCTTCAATGCTTTCAAGGAGTAAAATTTTAACATTCTAGAGGGTAATATAGGCTAATGGTATTGAAATAATATTGCACTCGCTGTTCAACTACAATTTACACCGTAATGCAAGCACTGTGTGTTACTAAACGTTGTATGAGTAGTAACAAACCGACATCGAAAGGACAGTTTTTTCCGTTTCCAAGATTTCTTTAAAATCTTTCCCGTCGTTCTCCCAAACATCTTTTGTTCAACTACATTAATTTCTACTCTTCCGGTTAGGAAAAAGGCATAGTTTATATATGCTTTTCAATCCGTGTTATTAGCTCCTATCCGCCGTTCGCAGTTGCCATTATTATTCAAGTTTGTTGAAGCAGCTGTTTTAAATGTGAAAGTCAAAGATCCTCAAACGATGTTCAATCATCACGTGCTTTGCAAGCCAGAGGAAAGATGGTTTGAGGCGTTCTTTGAACCTGTTACATTTCTGTTTAAGAATAATAAAATTGTTATAAGATAGCGATATCAGTAACAGTAATGGGTGAAGGGAAGTTGGGAAGTTGAAGTGACTTGTAAGGTGAGAATGCACGAAATGCAAACATGCGTCACATACAGGGTTAAAGCAGGCGCTTCTTACCTTTATTCTTCGTTGTGTTCGTCACAAAGTTCTAAAATTAACAACTCCGTTTCTTAGTGATGACGAGAGCCCATTAACAAGGCGGGGAAAAAAATTTTGGCCATTCCAAACATATTCCTCCTTTATCCCCCTTTATCCGAGTCAACTGAAGGTGATTACTGCGTTGCCTTTACTCCCATACTCCCGTTGCTGAATCGATTAGCTCTTAGGCATTCTGTATTGCTTGTTTTATTTGTTCGGACAATCTGCATGCGGTCATTTAAAAACAAAACTTGATTATGTTCGCCAATACAGGATCAAATAAAAACCAACAACTCACAGAAAAGTACATTATCAGAATTGATCAAGTTACAACATCCGAAAACATACAAAGCAAAATAAATAAGACTATGTAGTGACGAAATATTTGGATAAGAATTACTCTTGAGTTTCTCTTCCTTGAATATTTCATCACGCGATTTAATTGTTTCATATTTGTTCCTGCATAAGGCATTTATATAGAACTATTTCAAATGTAGTTCTGTCTTCCGAAAGAGAAACAGCAGTATTATCGTTTACTACACCCCGACATTTGGAACGCTCCTTGAGTCTCGTAAAGAAGAGAAAACTCCCTTCTGAGAGAGACACCCTTGGGCACCGAATTTCACATTCAAATAAGGCGGCAACCATATATGGCCGCCATGTTGGCATTTTTAATCTCAATCTACGATTTCGTAAAAGCAAAATGAACTTACATTAATATTCCACAGAATGTCCACTTTGAGGATTCATTAAAGTAAGGGTTAAATGAATATGTTACTTCTGTATCTGGTTTGTTAGAATAAATTAATTTCTCTCAGTTAATAAGTTTTTGAAGTTTAATTAAGGGTTTATAAGTTATTTTATAATATAATACTCAATATATAATAATATTATATAATATACTCAATATAGAGACGAAGATGCAAATAAATCGTAAAGACGTATAATGCTGGGAAGGTTCGCCGGATGGATATAATTCGAGGAAGAACTAATTTGCAGCCAGAATTTACGCTCGTTTTCTGGTACATGGATAAAGATACGCCGTATAGTTAAATGTTTTTCCTCGTTTTGCCAAAATTCAAAAATTTCTAGTGCCTAGCCTAAGAACATGAATCTCCAGAGAAATTAAAATTAACCATATTTTCGCCATTGCAATTGTTTCCACGCTTGTGAACATCAATTATGTATTCATGAATATAACATTGATAAATGAAATTAATTGAATAATCTTACTAAAATAACAAAATGTATGATTTTAACTACACCACCCAAATAAAGAAAGGCTTAACATGATACTAATCACCCTCAAGGACACAAAGAAAGCTTACACCTAGTAGGACGGAAGAATCTTTTTATCCGACTCACAGTGAGAAATGCAAGAACTAAATCATTTAATGTTGTATACAATTTTGATAGTAGGCAGAAGGTATAAATGGATTATGACACACTGACATTAGGACATACCGTTTTTTGTAAGACAATGTGTGAATTAATTGCATTGAACTGGATCGGTAATGTTTCATTTATGTGTTATTTCTGGTCCCTGTATAAATAATGTACTTGTACAATAAAGAGCCAAAGAAGCAAATCTTGTTAAAGTGGAAATCTCGGAAGCTACTGTTTTAAGCCAAGAGACCTCCTCTTTGTTACCAATGCAACAGTTGAAGACATGGGAAAGTTTCTTTCTAACTCAACGTGTGTAGCTTCTCTCTTGAAGGCGGTCTGCTAGAAGATAGTGCAAAAATCATCAGTAGTCCTTAAAAACTTCACGTTCATGCTTCCAGTTGCATTAAGCTGCACCGCGAAAATGAAAGAAAAAATCCGAACTTCCGATTTAGAAATCCTCACTAAACTAAAGTAACGCAACCTTCGTGGGACGCCCACGCATTATAGTTCTCCCGCCAGGAGACCCTCGCTTGGCCTTCAAGTCGGCCTAAATTAGTCCGCGGGGAGTCGCGCACGTGCTGGGCGCTCGGAGGCCGCCGCGCCGCGGCGAAGAGGGCGCGGCGATGAAATTCTTGGGCTCCGCGAAACGGGAAATAACGCTCCATTGACAAGCCAGTGTACACGAAGTAATTGCGAGCGCTATGCAAATACTCAAATTATGCGCAAGACACTGCGACAATGGAGCGGCAGACCCTTATTGAATTGGAAACGGCGCCGGCGCGTCGGGCAAAAATTGCGATGGTCGAACATGTGATTCGGTGGCGTCAGAGGTCCCGATCCGGCTGCCCACAGGGCGGCTTTCACCAACTGCAATGAACGGCTCGTTCCTACCTATCCAAACAGTATTCGGAAGCTGTAAGCTGCTCACAGACCGAAGAATGTCTTTAGGTTAGAGAGAGGTTTTTGTGATCTCTTTTCATATTCTGTTGGATTTATCGATGATTCCGGCCGCGTCAACTACTTTAGTCATTGAGTCCCGTTATGCGTAGTCCGATGTTTACTCGAGAGGTTGGCTGGTGATCTTCCCCCACTGGATATGTCGAGTTTCGGCGCAGCTAGTGGGTTTTTTCCCTCTACAGGTGTACCTCCCACAGCGGTGTACCACCCCAGCCAGGACAAGCTCTAAAGTTCTGTCGCGTCTCCGGCATGTGTGGAGTTTAGTGACTTAGTGTAAAGTAAGGGTGAGGATAGGTTCGAGGAAAAGAGGTAGGATAAGACGCGCACGGTCCGTGCCTGTTTTGTTGGGTTACTGCTCTCGGCATTCACCTGCGTATTGAAGAAACCACGAAAAACTACCGACCAGAGCTGCCGGCCGCTAGAATTCTTCCTCCCGTACCTGAATTCGACTTAGCCCAAAGCTAGTGTCGGAAAATCCTGCCACGGTCTGCGATTCGAACCGATGGACCTCCAGTCAGAGGGACGTGCAGTGACATCAGTTGATGCCTTTAAAGCCATTCTCCCGAGAGAGGAAAAATCAGTCTGATACAAAACTCCGTTCCAAGGACTACCAGTTATGAGTCAACACTAAAGTACCATTATTTAACAATAGGTAGGATAATAATATGTTATGTCTGATGAAAAATGCTTCCATGTAACACCCAAAGGGAATAAGGAAATCAGAAAACGAGTTGTATGCAGAAATTAGGACAAGGCAAGATTGATAGATAGACATATTGCAGATTGTATGAAGAGATTATCGCAAAATCGAGTAAAAAAAGAGTAGGCGAGAGATGAAGAAGTAGCGCAAAATAGCGGAGCGCAGAGCGGGAGTGGGCGGAGAAGGGGGCGCGGCAAGGCAAGGGGCGGCGGGCGCCAGTGGAGCAGAAGACGTCGCCCGGGGGCTTTGCCCGACGGCAGCGACGGCGCCAGTGAACGAGTTCTTGCCGGGCCTCTGCGCGGAGGAGCTCCTGCGAGGGAATGCCCGGGGCAAGCAGTAGTTGCGCTGAATACTCCGCAAGAAGCTCGGCTCCCTTTTATTAGGGAGCAATGAATGCACATTTTCAGGGATGGTCTAAATGACTCTTTAAAATTAACAACAAATCTTCTCTTTCGAGAAGATGCAGAAATTATCCTTTACCTGCCGTTGTCGAAACAAGAATTTTGAGTTTATGGTGAATTCTTTCATAAGTCGGTTTTGTATTCTACAGAAAAAAAAAATCTGTCTGGGTTCATCAATGAATGCAATCTCCCCTCACTATTGTCTACATGAGACGTTTTCGCTCACCTCAATCATGGGGCCCCTCACTCACTTGCAAGGCAAAGAAGTACATTGAAGAACTGACCTATCATAGTACTCGTAGGTTTCAAAACTCTGTTTGAGATTAAGACTGAAGTTAGAGATGGGAATTTTAATTGAACTTTCGTAGACTCCGAAGCACAGAAAGCCCTTTGACATTGAAAATGGATGTTGTGAACGGGGTCAAAATAGACCCCGGGGGTCGACGAAATTTTGAAAGGGTCAGTTGTGATCAAGGGGTCGATTGCGGGTCGGTAGCCGAATATGAACCGGCACTTGATCAATATAGTAAAGATCGCATTGATCACAAAAAAAAGTACTGGACTTAATATTGTTTTTTTTTTCATATAAATCAAAAACCATTAGCTGCACATTATTAGATCATTAACTAATAATAACAACACATTAGCTCCTCTTCTTTCGTATCCGTCGTTCATCCTTAGGAGATAGACTTCTGCCTTCAGAAAGCTAAAAAAATGTATGTTTGCAATCACAGCGATACTCTTATCGCAGAAGAACGTATTTCCGTCAATGTGCACTGGAAAAATGGTTTGTCGAGTTCTTAAAAAACACTCAACATATCGCAACCAGTGAAGTAAAGCGAAGATCAGAAACTCAGTTACTCAAAAGAGGAAGCCTGTTCGATTCTTATTATTGGTGTTCGAAATGTATGTCTTTAAATCATTTATGTGCATTTTTCGGTGTCATGATTAAGGATGCTGTATGTTATAGAGAAAAAGTATAGAAGTCGATGAAGCAAACTATTTTCTTAAAAGGGGTTGATGAAAAGAAAAAAGTTTCGAACCCCTTGCTTAGGTGATGAAAGCTTTCAAGCTTGAAGTAGTTTAAAAAAAAGGAATATTAAAAAAATATTTTAATACAAAAAATAACTTGCCCTCTTCTAGATAGCACTGCTCTGAGCGATTTTCAATTGAATGGCTGCGGGGTCGAACATTATCAGGTTTTGCGAATGGACAAGAGATATGCCACTGGCAATTCCTTATGCACAGGAGCTTGCTTTCTGACGCCGTCAAGGCGGTTTTATGAACTTGCCGATCCATTGATTTATGGATTGATTGGTGATTCCAGGCGAATCAACGTCTAATGTCCCGTAAATGTAGTGTGTGTGTGTTCCCTCGAGCTGTGGCGGTGTTCTTCCTCCCTTGAATGGTGAGATCCGACGCTGATCGCGGGGGCGTTTCTCAATTAGGCACTTGCCGCCGGCGGAGCACCGCTCAGCCGGAACGAGCTCTAAGCCTCAGACTGGAAACGGAGGACGGGACAAGGCCGAGGAAGCAACGATTGCTCGCGGTCCATCGCCCGTTTCTTAGGGCACTGCTCCGCGTTCGCGTGGTTGTTGGTGGGCGAAACAACCGAAAACACAGATCACAGCTGCAGACCACTAGCATTATCTTCCAGACTAGGTTGAATTCGACCTAGCTATCTAGCCAGAGTCGAAAATCCCACCATACGAACCCTAGGGCTTTCCACGGTGCCATCAAGTGATGCCCTGAGCCACCCAAGTCGGTTGCACCTTCCGATCCTGCATCTACGCATGCGAGGTTCCCTGACACCAAGAAACAAGTGCTACACGCACTAACTCCATTGCGGGAAATGCCTTTCGTCCCCTCTGTGGGCTCTAGGAGAACGCGGCATTTATCGCGAGTCTCCTCGTCGGCGCTGAGCATAAATAGAGAACGGCGGCTTCCGTCTCCAAGAGCTGCGAGCGGGCGATGCGGCTCCGCTTCCACCAAATTACGAAAAATGCGTTTCGAACGCGCCCTCGCGAAACGACGACGGCGAAATTCGAGGCGGCGGCGGCAGCTGTTTGCCAGGCCGAGGCGCGGGTGGGGGAACGGCGGGG
>BOPP01000017.1:12557102-12583642 GCA_017312745.1 Gryllus bimaculatus | reverse complement strand
GGGGGGGGGCGACCTTTCGTTAGCGAGGAGCACCGGGGCGTGTCGAGAGCGACGCGACGTCCGCCGGCCGTCGGTGCCTGGCTGAAAGTGAAACTGCGAAATGAGGCAGAAAAGGCGCTCTTGTGTTACTTCGTGTTCGTCTTCGTTCTGTCGAGAATCAAGAACCCCTTCAATTACAGGCGCTTACGGTATTTAGTTAGCCAATTCCAAGTTGCGATTGTGGTTGGTTTGCTGGAGAAATTCTTTCTTGCGCTTTCCTGTACTTTTACGCATCAGCATAGCTTCTTGTACCGAGTTTTCTTACGGGTGATTCATCAAAGTGCTGAATAGCGGTCTGTTGTAATGACACTCTATTATGCTATCTGCCCGGCTAAATATACAAATACAAAATGTGTGTCGAAATATCTGTACGAACTGGCGCATGTAATCCGCACACATTCTTCTAAGTCGACTAAACGAAGAATTTGGGATA
Organism: Gryllus bimaculatus; assembly: GCA_017312745.1. NCBI lineage: Eukaryota > Metazoa > Arthropoda > Insecta > Orthoptera > Gryllidae > Gryllus > Gryllus bimaculatus. Next base: position 12,583,170 of record BOPP01000017.1, on the reverse strand, counting down.
ACAAATTATCACCTCATATTACTTTATTGCCAAGATTTTGTCGAAATAAACTTTATTTGTGTTTTTAGTATGTAATACTTCTGCTTTACCGGAATAATTTGATTAAAACCGATGTGCATTAAACGTGCATTTAGTACACAATCGTTTACAGAACTAATCACATCAAAACCGCCGCCATGACAGACGACATAACCTACACTGCGTTATTTACTATGACGAATATTTTGTGAGTGCTCTGCGCCAGACTTGCTTGCACTTTTTTTTCTACCTTGTAGAATCTCCTCAAAATTCTTTCTCTTTGCTGTCGGGGTTTCGATGCTTCAATTAAAGTCTTTGAGTATGTTTTCAAGACGCTCAGTCGTACCTCGCTCTGCAGCTCTGCCTACTTCTCGCTCTTTTCAGGACCACTTTTGGCGTCGCCTCCCTCTACATTACTGTTCATTGTGCTTTCCAGCGTTTTTTATTTCTCACTGTCAAAGCAAAGTTCATTTGCGCATGTTGAAATATATTCGCATTTCGCTACGATGATCGCTGCGTTTTTGCCCGGTAAAATATGAATATTAAATACTATTTTAGATGGCGTTTTATATATATAAAAATTTTGGAACAATGAAATGCATATTTGAAAAACCGTAATCGTGACAATATTTGTAATATTGGTATTTATATCGTCATTGGTTACATTTACTTTTTACATCTATCCAGAGATCTACCATGAAAACATGTTTTTGAAAATGAATGTCTGTATAGTTTTAGTAATTCAGGAATTAAACAACAAAAACAAACGCCTACCACAAGCAAGAGCCTAAGACACGTATTTATCACAGCTCCGTCGCAGCTCCGTCGCTTGCCGTGGATTGCAAAGGCGTCGTCCTGTGTCGCTGCCGTGACTCGTCCCCTTGATTAATCTGCCGTTGAGTCGGTATCTCCGGGAGCGCCGAGGAAAACACTTCATAAATTTCCATTTGGTGACCAAGGAGCGGGCGTTGTTGTGCGAGAGTGCGATAAATCTGCCCTGGGTTGGCGACGCGGCGCGCAGGTTTGAGGTTTCGCCGCCTCGCTCTTCAGCTGAGGCACAGCCCCCCCCCCCTCCCCCGGCATGCCCCAGTCCCCTCCTGGCACCACTGTGTCATCGTCATGTTTTCTTCGTTTATCACGGCGTATCTCGCCGGACGGCCACAGAAATCTTCGCGGCCACCCCACTGCGTAACTAACAATAAGCAGTCTGTTAAATTAGATTGTGAAATTTTGATCAAACTGTTTATTCTGGAAGTCCATCACATTCAAGAGAACATTATATTTTCTGAATGATATTACTACCCCATTTATTTCCAACGATTCGCGTTTATACACCTTAGCGAAGACCGAAAACCAGCACCTTTAGAATCATTAATACACTTCAGTTCAGTATATTTATTTTCTGTTGAATGAAAAGCAAGTGCTGGAGCATGGCCAGGCGATAAAATGAAACCGAAATAACTCTACTGACCAGTCCATGCAGATTAAATCGGTCTGATTAGTATGTTCAAGGGCAATTTCACAACCCTTACTGATTTAGTTTTATTTGGGATTATAGATGTTAACATTAATTATAAACCCCAAAAGCAGGTCGAAAAATGATCAGAAAGGCCTAACCGTTGGGGGAGATTGCCGCTACTTCCGCCGTGCGTTCCGTTGTGCTCCAGTGGCAGAGCCTGGCCCCGCCCGCGCCGCGGCGCCCGCAGCCCGCCTCCTGCGGGGCGGGCATCGAATCGGCGCGGAGATGGATCGTGGGAGGTGCGTGTGCGATGGGACCACCGGAGGCGCGCGACGTGCAGGCGGGCCTTTCGACTCTCGACGAACAAGACTCGATCAGGGGTATAAAGAAAAGGTGGATGTGTGGGTGATGGCAAGTAGGTAGACGGGAGAGTAATCTAACACAAGGGGAGCAATTTCGAGGAACAGGAGAGTGGAGTACGTTTGATACGGCACACTTACCTTAGCGGGTTAATGGTAGATACAATAACGATTCGTAATGTCGGATGTTGTTTCAATGAACAGAAAAAGACAACACATGGTTAAAATAGACCACTTTCTTAGCGGGGGTTCTGTTATCGGGGTCAAGAATATGAATGTAGAAAAAGGTGTCTTGAAATAAATTTCGAATGCGATAACGAAAAACCGAATCTGATGGGAAAGGGTGGTGAAGGCGGCGACGCCCAAGGACTGAATTCGCCTGATATGTGAAGTTGTTGTAAATGGATCGTTGATGTAAAGACGAAAGAAACTTGTGTAGAGTGAATAGTTGAGAAGATTTGAAATGGCAGAGGAGGATGCTAACGAGAAATAACATGGATAGGTAGAAATTTGTATAATGATGAAGAACGAGGGCAAAAAGTTCTGGGTTGTCGAAACGCCGAAAGCGAAGGTGGAACGAGGAACGCACGTGGGGGCGGGGCGGGGAGTGGAGGGAGTGGAGGGAGCGGCGAGGCGCGAGGCTTGCGGCAACACGGCCAGGGCAGCGGCGCGTGCAAACAGCGGGCGTGGCTGTCGCTCGCAGCCACCGTCGCTGGGTGGCGCGCGGCGGAGAAGGGAAAAGCGAAGAGCGAAAGGGGAAAGCCAGAGGCGGACACCGACCGCGGCCGCTCCCGTGGCGGGCGCGGGCGGGGGGTGGGGCGGGCGGGGGGCGCTGCTTGCTCCCCCTTCTGAGGCGCCGGCGCCCGACTCCCAAGCTGCAGGCCTCGAGGGCGGGAAAGCGCCCTAAGTGCTCTGGCAGGCTTACGGTGCTTGTGTTCGGTATTTGCCGAAAAGGCTCTTGGTCCGTTGCTTGTTTAATGGATGTGATAAATGCTATTTCAGTCGCCCACATATAGTGGTAATGAGTTAGTTTATGCGTGGCTGAATGCTTACAAATTGCTGGTTCAAAACGATACATTCTTTACAGTAGTATTAACAATGTAAACTGGAAATGGAAATTGTATGTACAAATTACTTTGGGCGCGGACAGCCCGTGAATCGCGCTTCAGCCTACCGGCGACGCTCCTGCCTCGCGGCATGGCTTAAAGGGGTACATGTGTTAGCGGTCTTCTCAGACGTGAGAAGTGAATTTTCTCATCGTCACACAGCAACATAAACTGAAAGATCGTCTGTCGACATTGCAAGGGAAACGCACCATTATTTTGCCTGGACTGCGAAAACTCGATCTCGGGGACGCGATTGGTGGAAAGCCGAGCACCGTACCAAGATTCTTGCCACGAAATGGAATTAACGGAAAGTAATTTTCCGAATTTGCAAATTGACAATCATGTGTATGTATCTCTGAAGTAATCGGTTTACGTATCCTATCTTTCGTTCATTTCTTCTTATATTTTGTATTGTCTCTCTGATTGGCTGCATCCCTGTATATTTTATTTGTTGCAATACTCTGCACTAATAGGCTGCTGGCCACATGTGCGCAGCGCTAACGGACGTTACACCGTCCGTGTTTTTCGCGGCCGGCAGGAGTGCGGGCACACAGACGGGTCGTCCGCGCAGCGCCTTCGCATACCATGCTCCATTGGGGCTGAAACTCTTTTAACGTCGTTTGAAGTGCGCTTGTAAGCCACCGGCTTTACGCGTGAACTTACCTAGGGAGAACTTTCTGTAGTCCCATGATGAAAAATTTAGAAATTTGTACCTCAATTGCAATGGTGTTTTATTTATTTAAACGCATAGTTTATTATTGTCTTTTTCATGAGTTGGAATTATTGGTATTCTAGACATTGCCGTATATCCAAGGTCTTCATTGAAAAAGTTTCAAACTTTACGCGTCTTGAAGAGAGTTAAATACACACGTTGTTAGTGGATATTTTTGTTTCGTTTCAGTTGTAGTATTCAGTTTATTGGCTAAGCCCTCAGGAACGTTTCTGCATTATGTTTTATGGTTCTTAATTTGGATATGAGGTCGAGTTTACATATTTCATTTGTACGTAAATAGCATTCTGAATCGTTGGGCCTTCATTTTTTAGATTGAAACGAAAACCCAATCAGCAACGCTTAATGTTTAATCACTCAAGACTGCTTTTATTTCAATTTTTCTCTTTATCCCAATTTGTATATTCAGATGTTGTGTAATGTCCTTCATCAATAAATTGAGATTTCGGATACGACAGCAATTAAGAGCTTGCCTTGTATATCTCTCTACTGATCGGTGTGCTTTATATTGTTGGCAGGTGAGTGAAGCTGGTCGTGTAATACTTTCCGTAATTCTGTATCAGCGGCACCGTGAGTACAAAGTGTAACCGTGTTAATTAGATAGTAGTTTAAACGTCTAATGTCTTTGATATCAAGGAATTAATACATTCATTTTATAACATCTGTTAACTTTTTCTCTCATACTTGCATGGTCATATGATGGCAAGATCAGTTATTTCTCTTCAATGCTTCAAGGAGTAAAATTTATGAACATTCTAGAGGGGTAAGTATAGTAATGTAATTGAAATAATTATTGCACTCGCTGTTCAACACAATTTACACCGTAAGCCAGCACTGTTTGTTACTAAACGTTGTATGAGTAGTAACAAACCGACATCGAAAGGACAAGTTTTTTCCGTTTCCAAGATTTCTTTAAAATCTTTCCCGTCGTTCTCCCAAACATCTTTTGTTCAACTACATCAATTTCATTACTCTTCCCCTTTGGTAGGAAAGGCATAGTTTAATATTGCTTTTCAATCCCGTGTTATTAGCTCCTATCCGCCCGTTCGCAGTGCATTATTATTCAATGTTTGTTGAAGCAGCTGTTTTAAATGTGAAAGGTCAAAGATCCTCAAACGATGTTACAATCAATCAGCGTGCTTGCAAGCCAGGAAAGATGGTTTGAGGCGTTCCATTTGAACCTGTTACCATTTTCTGTTTAAGAAATAAAAAATTTATATGAAGATAGCGAATATCAGTAAATAATAGGGGGTGAAGGGAAGTTGGGAAGTTGAAGTGACTTGTAAGGTGAGAATGCACGAAAATCGCAAACATTGCCGTCCACAACAGGGTTAAAGCAGGCGCTTCTTACTTTATTTCTTCGTTGTGTTCGTCACAAAGTTCTAAATTAACAACTCCGTTTCTAGTGATGACGGAGCCCCATTAACAAGGGCGGAGGAAAAAATTTGGCATTCCAACACCTATTCCTCCTTATCCCTTTATCCGAAGTCAACTGAAGGTGATTAACTGCGTTGCCTTTACTCCATACTCCCGTTGCTGAATCGATTAGCTCTTAGGACATTCTGTATTGCTTGTTTTATTTGTTCGGACAATCTGCATTCGGTCATTTAAAACAAAACTTGATTATGTTCGCAATACAGGATCAAAATTAAAAACCAACAACTCACAGAAAAGTACAAATTATCAGAATGATCAGTTAAACATCCGAAAACATACAAAGCCCAAAAGTAAATAAGACTATGTAGTGACGAAATATTTGGGATAAGAATTACTTCTTGAAGTTTCCTTCCTTGAATTTTTCATCAAACGCGATTTAATTGTTGCATATTTGTTCCTGCTATAAGGGCATTTATATAGAACTATTTCAAATGTAGTTCTGTCTTCCGAAAGCAGAAAAGCGTACTTATCGTTTACTACACCCCCGACATTTTGGAACGCTCCTAATGAGTCTCGTAAAGAGAGAAAACTCCCTTCTGAGAGAGACACCCTTGGCCACGATTTCACATTTCAAATAAGGGCGGCAACCTATATGGCCAGCCATGTTGGCAGTTTTTATCTCAATCTACGATTTCGTAGAAAGGCAAATGAACTTGACATTAAATATTCCACAGAATGTCCACATTTGAGGATTCATTAAAGTAAGGGTTAATGAATATGCTTTACTTCTGTATCTGGTTGTTAGAATAAATTAATTTCTCTCGTTAATAAGTTTTGGAAGTTTAATTAAGGGTTTTAAAGTTTATTATATAATATAATACTCAATATATAATAATATTATATAATATATCTCAATATAGAGACGAAGATCAAAATAAATGCGTAAAGACGTATAATGCTGGGGAAGTTCGCCGCATTGGATATAAATTCGAGGAAAGAACCAATTTTGCAGCAGAATTTACGCTCGTATTTCTGGGTACATGGATAAAGGATACGCTACGTATAGTTAATGTTTTCCTCGTTTTGCCAAATTCAAAAAGTTTTATGCCTAGCCTAAGAACATGAATCTCCAGAGAAATTAAAAATTAACCATATTTTCGCCATTGCAATTGTTTCCACGTTGTGAAATCAATATGTATTCATGAATATAACATGATTAAATAATTAATGAATAATCTTACTAAAATAACAAAAATGTATGCATTTTAACTACACACCCAAATAAAGAAAGGCTTAATCATATACTAATCACCCTCAAGGACACAAAGAAAGCTTACACTTAGTAGGCGGAAGAATCTTTTTATCCGACTCACAGTGAAAATGCAAGAACTAAATCATTTAATGTTGTATACAATTTTGATAGTAGGCAGAAGGTATAAATGGATTAGACACACTGACATTAGGACAATACCGTTTTTGTATAGAAATGTGTGATTAATTGCCATTGAACTGGTATCGGTATGTTCATTAAGTGTTCATTTCTGGTCCCCTGTATAAATAATGTACTTGTACATAAAGAGCCAAAGGAAGCAAATCTTGTTAAAGTGAGAAATCTCGGAAGCTACTGTTTTAAGCCAAGAGACTCCTCTTTGATTACCCAATGCACAGTTGAAGACATGGGAGTTTCTTTCTAAACTAACGTGTGTACTTCTCTCTTGAAGGCGGTCTGCTAGAAGATAGTGCAAAGATCATCAGTAGTACCTTTAAAAACTTCACGTTCATGCTTCCAGTTGCATTAAGTGTCACCGGAAATGAAAGGAAAAAATCCGAACTTCGTTTAGAAATCCTCACTTAAACTAAAGTAACGCAACCTCGTGGGACGCCCACGCATTATAGTTTCTCTCCGCAGGAGACCTCCTTGGCCCTTCAAGTCGACTTAAGATTAGTCCGCGGGGAGTCGGCGCACGTGCTGGCGCCGGAGGCCGCCGCGCCGCGGCGAAGAGGGCGCGGCGATGAAATTCTTGGGGCTCCGCGAAACGGGAAATAAGCGCTCATTGACAAGCCATGTACACGAGTAATTGCGAGCGCATGCAAATACTCAAATTAATGCGCAAACACGCGCATACAATGCGAGCGGCAGACCCTTATGTTGAATTGGAAACGGCGCCGGCGCGTCGGGCAAAAATTGCGATGGTCGAACATGTGTTCGGTGGCTTCAGAGGTCCCGATCCGGCTGCCCACAGGGCGGGCCTTTCAGCCAACTGCAATTGAACGGCTCGTTCCTACCTATCCAAACAGTATTCGGAAGCTGTACTGCTCACAGACCGCAGAATGTCTTTAGGTTTAGAGAGAGGTTTTGTTGATCTCTTCATATTCTGTTAGGATTTATCGATGATTCCGGCCGCGCAACTACTTTAGTCATTAGAGTCCCGTTAGGCGTATCCGATGTTTACTCGAGATGGTTGGCGGTGATCTTCCCCCACTGGATTGTTTCGAGTTTCGGCGCAGCTAGTGGGTTTTTTCCCCTCTACAGGCTGTACCTCCCACCAGCGGTGTACCACCCCAGCCCAGGACAAGCTCTAAAGTTCTGTCGCGTTCTCCCGGCATGTGGTCGGAGTTTAAGTGAACTTAGTGTAAAGTAAGGGTGAGGATAGGTTCGAGGAAGAGGTAGGTAAGACGCGCACGGTCCGTGGCCTGTTTTGTTGGGTTACTGCTCTCGGCATTCACCTGGTATTGAAGAAACCACGAAAAACTACCGACCAGAGCTGCCGGCCGCTAGAATTCTTCCTCCCGTACTGAATTGACTTAGCCCAAAGCTAGTGTCGGGAAAATCTGCCACGGTCGCGATTAGAAGCCATGGACCTCCCAGTCAGAGGGAACGTGCAGTGACATCAGTTGATGCCTTCAAAGCCATCTCTCCGAGAGAGGGAAAAATCAGTCTGATCAACAACTCCGTTCCAAGACTACCAGTATGAGTCAACACAAAGTACCATATTTAACAATAGGAGGATAATAATATGTTATGTCTGATGAAAAATGCTTCTCTGTAACACCCAAAGGGAATAAGGAAATCAAGAAACGAGTTGTATTGCAGAAATAGGACAAGGCAAGATTTGAATAGATAGAATATTGCAGATGTAATGAAGAGATTATCGCAAAATCGAGTAAAAAAAGAGTAGGCGAGAGATGAAGAAGTAGCGCAAAATGGGCGTGGCGAGAGCGACGCGACGTCGCCGGCGTCGGTGCCTGGCTGAAAGGTGAAACTGCGAAATGAGGCAGAAAAGGTGCTCTTGTGTTACTTCGTGTTCGTCTTCGTTCTGTCGAGAACAAGAACCCCTTCAATATCAGGCGCCTTACGGTATGTTAGCCAATTCCAAAGTGGATTGTGTTTTGGTTTCGGAGAAATTCTTCTGCGCTTCCTGTACTTTTACGCATCAGCATACTTCATTGTACGAGTTTTCTACGTGATTCACAAAGTGCTGACTAGCGGTCTGTTGTAATGACATCTATTATGCTATCTGCGGCTAAATATACAAATACAAAATTTGTGTCGAAACATATCTGATACGAACTGGGGCGCATGTAATCCGACACATTCTTCTAAGTCGACTAAACGAAGAATTTGAGGTATACAATTATCACCCTCATATTACCTTTATCGCCAGATTTGTCGGAAATAAACCTTTATTTGTGTTTTAGTATGTAATACTTCTGTTTACCGAATAATTTGTATTAAAACCGATGTCATAAACGTGCATTTAGTACACAATCGTGTTACAGAACTAATCACATCAAAACCCCGCCATGACAGCGACATAACCTACACCGCGTTTTTACTATGACGAATATTTGGTGAGTGCTCTGCGCCAGACTTGCTTGCACTTTTTTTTCTACCTGTAGATCTCCTCCAAAATGCTTTGCTCTTTGCTGTCGGGGTTTCGAATGCTTCAATTAAAGTCTTTTAGTATTTTCAAAGACGCATCAGTCGTACCTCGCTCTGCAGCCTCTGCCTACTTTCCCTCTTTTCAGACCATTTTGGCGTCGCCTCTCTACATTACTGTTGTGTTTCCAGACCGTTTTTTTTTATTTCTCACTTGTCAAAGCAAGTTCATTTGCGCATGTTGAAATATATTCGCAGTTCGCTACGATTGATCGTGTGTTTTTGGCCCGTAAAAATGAATAATAAATACTATTTTTAGATGGCGTTTTATATATATAATAAAAATTTTGGAACAATGGAAATTGCATATTTGAAAAACCCGTATCGTGACAATATTTTGTTAATACTTGGTACTTTATATTCGTCATTGGTTAATTTACTTTTTACAATCTATCCAGAGATCTACCCATGAAAACAGTTTTTGAAAATGATGTCTGTATATTTTTAGTAATTCAGGAATTAAACAACATAAAACAAACGCCTACACAGCAAGAGCCTAAGACACAGGTATTTATCACAGCTCCGTCGCAGCTCGTCCGCTTGCCGGTGGATTCAAAGGCGTCGTCCTGTGTCGCTGCCGTGACTCGTCCCCTTAGTTAATCTGCCGTTTGGTTCGTATCTCCGGAGCGCCGAGGAAACACTTCATTAAATTTCCATTTGGTGACCAAGGAGGCCGGGCGTTGTTGTGCGAGAGTGCGGATAAATCTGCCCTGGGTTGGCGACGCGGCGCGCAGGTTTGAGGTTTCGCCGCTCGGCTCTTCAGCTGAGGCACAGCCCCCCCCCCCCTCCCCCGGCATGCCCCCAGTCCCTCCTGCACCACTGTTCATAGTCATGTTCTTCTTCTGTTATCACGGCGTTCTCGCCGAACGGCCACAGAAAATCTTCGCGGCCACCCCCAGCACTGCGTAACTAACAATAAGCAGTCTGTAAATTAGATTGATGAAATTTTGATCAAAACGTGTTATTCTGGAAGTCCATCACATTCAAGAGAACATTTATATTTTCTGAATGATATTACTACCCCCATGTTATTTTCACGATTCGCGTTTTATACAACCTTAGCGAAGACCGAAAACCAGCATTTAGAATCATATAATACACTTCAGTTCAGTATATTTATTGTTCTGTTGAATGAAAAGCAAGTGCTGGAGCATGGCTCAGGCGATAAAATGAAACCGAAATAACTCTAGCTGACCAGTCCATGCAGATTAAATCGGGTCTGATAGTATAGTTCAAGGCAATTTCACAACCCTTACTGATTTATGTTTTATTTGGGATTATAGTGTTAACCATTAATGTATAAACCCCAAAAGCAGCGAAAAATGATCAGAAAGGCCTAACCGTTGGGGAGACTTGCCGCTACTTCGCCGTGCGTTTCCGTTGTGCTCCAAGTGGCATAGCCTGGCCCCGCCCCGCGCCGCGGCGCCCGCAGCCCCCTCCTGCGGGGCGGGCATCGAATCGGCGCGGAGATGGATCGTTGGGAGGTGCTGTGCGCATGGGACCACCGGAAGGCGCCGCGACGTGCAGGCGGGCCTTCGACTCTCGACGAACAAGACTCGATCAGGGGTATAAAGAAAAGGTGGATGTGTGGGTGATGGGCAAGTTAGCGTAGACGGGAGAGTATTAACACAAGGGAGCAATTCGAGGAAACAGGAGAGTGGAGTACGTTTGATACCGGCAATTACCTTAGCGGTTAATGGTAGATACAATAACGATCGTAATGTCGGATGTTGTTTCAATGAACAGAAAAAGACAACACATGGTTAAAAATAGACCACTTTCTTAGCGGGGGTTCTGTTATCGGGGTCAGAATATGAATGTAATAAAAGCGATGTCTTGAATAAAATTCGAATGCGGATAACGAACGAACCGAATCTGATGGGAAAGGGTTGGTGAAGGCGGCGAACGCCAAGACGGAATTCGCCTGATATGTGGAAGTTGTTGTAAATGGCATCGTATGTAAAGACGAAAGAACTTGCTGTAGAGTGAATAGTTGAAGAAGATTTGAAATTGGCAGAGGAGGAGCCTAACGAAGAAATAACATGGATAGGAGAAATTTGTATAATGATGAAGAAAGAGGGCAAAAAGTTCTGCGAGTTGTCGAAACGCGGAAAGCGAGGTGGACGAGGAACGCAACGTGGGCGGCGGGGCGGGGGAGTGGAAGGCGGAGTGGAGGGAGCGGGCGAGGCGCGAGCTTGGCGGCAAACACGGCCAGGGCAGCGGCGCGTGCAAACAGCGGTGCGTGGCTCGTCGCTCGCAGCCACCGTCGCTGGGTGGCGGCGGGAGAAGGGAAAAGCGAAGAGCGAAGGGGAAAGCCAGAGGCGGACACCGACCGCGGCCGCTCCCGTGGCGGCGCGGCGGGGGGCGGGCGGGGGGGTGGGGCGGGGCGGGGCGGCGCTGTGCTGTGCTGTGCTCCCCCTTTCTGAGGCGCCGGCGCCGACTCCCAAGCTGCAGGGCTCGGAGGGCGGAGCGCCCAAGTGCTCTTGCGCAGGCTTACTGTTGTGTTCGGTATTTGCCGAAAGGCTCTTGCGTCCGTTGCTTGTTAATGGATGTGATAAATGCTATTTCAGTCGCCACTATAGTGGTTAGTTATGCGTGGCTAGAATGCTTACAAATTGTGGTTTCAAACGAACATTCTTTACAGTAGTATTAACAATGTAACTGAAATGGAATTGTATGTACAAATACTTGGCGCGACAGCCCGTGTACCCGCTCAGGCCTACCGGCGACGTCCCTGCCTCGCGGCCATGGGTTAAAGGGGTACATGTGGTTAGCCGGTCTTCTCAACGTGAGAAGTGAATTTTGTCATCGTCACACAGCAACATAAACTGAAAGATCGTATATTCGACATTGCAAGGGAAACGCACACTATTATTTTGCCTGACTGCGAATCGATCTCGGGGACGCGTGGTGGAAAGCGAGCACGTTCACCAAGAGCTTGCCACGAAATGGAATTAACGAAAGTAATTTTCCGAATTTGACAAATGAAATCGATGTGTATGTATCTCTGAAGTAATCGTTTACGTATTCCTAGTCTTCGTTATTTCTTCTTTATATTTTTGTATTGTTCTCTGATTGGCTGATCCTGTATATTTTTATATTGTTGCAATACTCTGCTAATAGGCTGCTGGCACATGTGCGCAGCGTAACGGACGTTACACCGTCCGTGTTTTCGCGGCCGGCAGGAGTGCGGGCACACAAGCCGAGCACAACGGGCGTCGCGCAGCGCCCTCGCATACCATGCTCCATTGGGGCTGTAAACTCTTTTAACGTCCGTTGAAGTGCGCTTGTGTGCCTCCGGCTTTACGCGTGAACTTACCTAGGGAGAACTTTCTGTAGTCAGCCAGTGAAAAATTAGAAATTTGTACCTTCAATTGCAATGGTTTTATTTTATTAACACTGCATAGTGTTTAATTGTTCTTTCATGAAGTTGGAATTATTGGTATTCTAGACTTGCCGTTATCCAATGGTCTTCATTGAAAAGTTTCAAATCTTACGGTCTTGAAGAGTTAAATACACACGTTGTTAGTGGATATTTATTGTTTCGTTTCAGTTGTAGTATTGAGTTGTATTGGCTAAGCCCTCAGAAGTTTTCTGGCATTATGTTTTATGGTTCTTAATTTGGATATGAGCGTCGAGTTTTACGTAATTTCATTTGTACGTAAATAGCACCTGAATCGTTGGGCTTCATTTTTAATTGAAACGAAACCCAATAGCAACGCTTATGTTTAATCACTCAAGACTGTTTTATTTCAATTTTTTCTTTATCAATTGTATATTCAGATGTTGTGAAGTCCTTCATAATAAATGAGATTCGGATACGACACAATTAAGAGCTTGCCTTGTAATCTCTCTACTGATCGGTGTGCTTTTATATTTGTTGCAGGTGAGTGAAGCTGAGTCGTGTAATACTTCCGTAATTTATATCAGCGGCACGTGAGTACAAAGTGTACCGTGTAATTAGATAGTATGTTAAACGTCTATGTTTGATATCAAGGAATTAATACATCATTTTATAAATCTTTAACTTTTTCTACTCATAACTTCATGGTCAATGATGGCAAGATCAGTTATTTCTCTTCAATGCTTTCAAGAGTAAAATTTGAACATTCTAGAGGGGATAATATAGTATGTATTGAAATATTATTGCACTCGCTGTCAACACAATTTACACCGTAATGCAGCACTGTTGTTTATCTAAACGTTGTATGAGTAGTAACAAACCGACATCGTAAGGACAGTTTTTTTCCGTTTTCCAAGATTTCTTTAAAATCTTTCCCGTCGTTCTTCCCAAACATCTTTTGTTCAACTACATAATTTCTTACTCTGGTAGAAGGCATAGTTTAATGCTTTTCAATCCCGTGTATTTAGCTCCTATCCGCCGGTTTCGCAGTGCATTATTATTCAATGTTTGTGAAGCCGCTGTTTTAATGTGAAAGTCAAGATCCTCAAACGTTGTTCAACCAATCACGTGCGTTGCAAGCCAGGGAAAGATGTTTTTGAGCGTTCATTTGAAGCACTGTTACATTTCTGTTTAAGAAATAAAATTTATAAGAGTAGCGATATCAGTAACATAATAGCGGGTGAAGGGAAGTTGGGAAGTTGAAGTGACTTGTAAGGTGAGATGCACCGAAAAATCGCAACATGCGTCACAACAGGTTAAAGCAGGCGCTTCTCTACTTTATTTCTTGTTGTGTTCGTCACAAAGTTCTAAATTAACAACTCCGTTTCTTAGTGAATGACGAGCCCCATTAACAGGCGGAGAAATTGCATTCCACATATTCCTCCGTATCTTTATCGAGCCAACTGAAGGTGATTAACTGCGTTGCCTTTACTCCCATACTCCCGTTGCTGAATCGATTAGCTCTTAGGACATTCTGTATTGCTTTGTTTTATTTGTTGGCACAATCTGCATCGGTCATTTAAAACAAAACTTGATTATGTTCGCAATAACAGGATCAAAATAAAAACCACAACTCCACAGAAAAAGTACATTATCAAGAATGATCACTTACAACATCGAAAAATACAAAGCAAAATAAAATAAGACTAATGTAGTGACGAAATATTTGGATAAAGAATTACTTCTGCAGTTTCTTCTTGAATTTTCATCACGCGATTTAATTGTTTCATATTTGTTCCTGCATAAGGCATTTAATAGAACTATTTCAAATGTAGTTCTGTCTTCGAAAGCAAGAAAAGCGTATTATCGTTACTACACCCCCGACATTTGGAACGGCTCCTTAAGAGTCTCGTAAAGAGAGAAAACTCCCTCTGAGAGAGACACTTGCACGATCACATCAATAGCGGCAACCTTATGGCCGCCATGTTGGCACTTTTTATCTCCTCTACGATTTCGTAGAAAGCAAATGAACTTGGACATTAATATTCCACAGATGTCCACATTTGAGGATTCATTAAAGTAAGGGTATAAATGAATATGTTTACTTCTGTATTTGGTTGTTAGAATAAATTAATTTCTCTCGTTAATAAGTTTTGAAGTTTAATTAAGGTTTATAAGTTTATTATTATAATAATAATAATACTCAAATATAATAATTATAATAATATACTCAAATAGGCCGAAGATCAAATAATGCGTAAAGACGTATAATGCCTGGGAAGTTCGCCGGATGGTATAATTCGAGGAAAGAACAATTTGCAGCAGAATTACGCTCGTATCTTGGGTACATGGATAAAGGAATACGCGTAGTAGTAAAGTTTTCCTCGTTTTGCCAAATTCAAAATTCTTAGTGCCTAGCCCTAAGAAGTGAATCTCCAGAGAAATTAAAATTAACCATATTTTCGCCATTGCAATTGTTTCCACGTTGTGAAAATCAAATATGTATTCATGAATATAACATGATTAAATAAATTAATTGATAATCTTACTAAAATAACAAAATGTATGATATAACTACACCACCCAAATAAAGAAAGGCTTAACATATATCTAATCACCCTCAAGGACACAAAAGAAAGTTACAACTTAGTAGGCGGAAGAATCTTTTTATCCGACTCACAGTGAAATGCAAGAAACTAAATCATTTAATGTTGTATACAATTTTGATAGTAGGCAGAAGGTATATATGGATTATGACACACTGACATTAGGACATACCGTTTGTAGAAATGTGTGATTAAATGCATTGAACTGGGATCGGTATGTTTCATTATGTGTTATTTCTGGTCCCCTGTATAAATAATGTACTTGTACATAAAGAGCCAAAGAAGAAATCTTGTTAAAGTGGAAATCTCGGAACTACTGTTTTAAGCCAAGAGACTCCTCTTTGTTACCCAATGCAACAGTTGAGACATGGCAGTTTCTTTCTAAACAACTGTGTACTTCTCTCTGAAGCGGTCTGCTAGAAGATAGTGGAAAAATCATCAGTAGTACCTTAAAAACTTCACGTCATGCTTCCAGTGCATTAATGTCACCGGAAAGTGAAAGAAAAATCCGAACTTCCGTTTAGAAGATCCTCCTAAACTAAGTAACGCAACCTTCGTGGGAGCCCACGCATTATAGTTTCTCCCGCCAGGACGACCTCCTTGGCTTCAAGTCGACCTTAAATGAGTAGTCCGCGGGGCATTGTGCGCGGGGAGTCGGCGCACGTGCTGGCGCCCGGAGGCCGCCGCGCCGCGGGAGAGGGCGCGGGCGATGAATTCTTGGCTCCGAAACGGGAAATAAGCGCTCATTGACAAGCCGGTGTACACGAGTAATGGAGCGCTATGCAAATACTCAAATTATGCGGCAACCACGCGCACAATGGAGCGGAGACCCTTATTTGAATTGGAAACGGCGCCGGGGCGTCGGGCAAAAATTGCGATGGTCGAACATGTGTTCGGTGGGCGTCAGAGGTCCCATCCCGGCTGCCCACAGGGCGGGCCTTTCACCAACTGCAATGAACGGCTCGTTCCTACCTTCCAACAGTATTCGGAAGCTGTACTGCTCAGAGACGAAGAATGTCTTTAGGTTAGAGAGAGTTCTGTGATCTCTTTCATATTCTGTTAGGATTTATCGATTGATTCCGGCCGCGTCAACTACTTTAGTCATGAGTCCCGTTAGCATAGTTCATGAGAGGTGGTGGTGGCGGCAGTCTTCCCTCACTGGATGGCGAGTTTCGGCGCAGCTAGTGGGTTTTTTCCTCTACCAGGTGTCTCCCACCAGAGGTGTACCACCCCAGTCAGGACAAGCTCTAAAGTTCTGTCCGGTCTCCCGGCATGTGTGGTAGTATAGTGAACTTTAGTGTAAGTAAGGGGTGAGGATAGTTCGAGGAAGAGGTAGGAAAGAACGCGCACGGTCCGTGGCCTGTTCGTTGAGTTGCTGCTCTGGCATTTACCTGGTATTGAAGAAACCACGAAAAACTACCGACCAGAGCTGCCGGCCGCTAGAATTCTCCTCCCGACTGAATTCGACTTAGCCCACAAGCTAGTGTCGAAAATCCTGCCACGGTCGCGATTCGAACCATGGACCTCCCAGTCAGAGGGACTGCAGTGACATCAGTTGATGCCTTAAGCCATTTCTCCCGGAGAGGAAAATCAGTCTGATCAACAACTCCGTCAAGGCCTACCACATGTCTGTGTATGAGTCAACACTAAAGTACCATATTTAACAATAGCGTAGGATAATAATATGATTATGTCTTGATGAAAAATGCTTCCTGTAACACCAAAGGGATAAGGAAATCAGAAACGAGTAGTATTGCAGAAATAGGACAAGCAAGATTGATGGATAGACATATTGCAGATGTATGAAGAGTATCGCAAAATCGAGTAAAAAAAGAGTAGCGCGAGTAGATGAAGAGTAGCGCAAAATCAAATAGTGATTGTGCGGCAAAGAAATTAAACTTCATTTACACGCATTATTTCTCTGTCAATGGCAAAATGTTATTTTGTTAGAGGTCAAGTCTGTAATTTAAGTTATCACAATCCATAAATTCCGTTAACCGACAAGGAGAACTTAAGCTATTCATCTGGATCAAAAGCACCACTTAAACATAAGCATTCTTGACTGACGCATTAATTCGCTAAGACGCTAAGAATTCATTAAGACGCTTAATTCTTCCTATGTAAACTGCACGAAAAAGCTGCATTAATCAGTACAAATACGTACGTTTCTTGATATGCAGTAGGTAATCTTGCTCTTTTCTCTTTTTCAACTGTGACATTTCAAATAAACCATTGTAAATTGGAAATAAAAGAGCAGTGTAAATGTTGATGACTTGAACAAGTCTTGATATTGTTCACTGATTTCTCAACCAGAGATCAAATAATATTATTATGTAAAATACAAAATTCACTCACCTTATATACATTGAACCCATGTCTTACCCATTCCCCCAAATCCATTTTTCGTGAGTACAGCAGTACTCAATAGTGCTCCCAAAATTTCTTATGAATAAAAGGAACGTAAGTATTGTCTTCTTACACGAGTTATAGCTATCCAATGGTCTTCGGTGTGTTGTTGGAAATCAAACGATAAAGAAATTATATTTTCGGAAATTGTAAAAACAATTTTGGTCATAAAGGTCTTCGTTCGAAGTAATTCATCGTTTAAATGCATTTTTAATTAACTTTGTAGTGTACTATTATTATCTACCAACTGAACAACAACTTCCATAAGGACAGGAAATTCTCTAGTTGCCAACAGAGATAAGTAATAAAATATTCAGAAGTACTCATATTTTCTACCTAAATGCTTCCCTCTACGTTGTTTATGTTGGAGATAAACGTCCGACTTCCGCTTAAAATCGACCGATGTTCATTGACCGGGTGGATGTTTTTTCACTGCTTTTTATACGACTTGCCATTATTCCAAATATCTTATGGAAATATTTACATCCTTCGTGACCTTTCAATGACTGATAACCTTTCCCTTCTCATGTATGCGGTTCTGATCTATATTTAGTAGCGTACGCGCATTAATGCATTGCGGACAGAGGCCTAGAGCCTGGCGACCAGGCTGCCAGGACACTTTGTCTATGCCCAAGCAATACATGTATGCATGAACCGCCGACCATTCAAACTACACCACAAAGGCTAGCACGGTGACCTGTGCACTGTTAGGGATCTCTACACTGAAGGTCAAGGAGAACAAAAGCAGCAAATGACAATCATGGCCGAGCGTACGATGAAAACGAGCTTTCGCATTGCATTGCTAGAGCCTGAATCTGCGTGTACAATATGTAATCAAATAATTTAGCCTAAGACGTAGGCATCTTGTTGTCGTTACTGAGGAAGGAAAAAACACTAATAAGTTCCGATTCTTCTGACGATCGGTTTCGGGAGGTTAGCGAAAGCAGCCCTTCATCACCTCGGAAGACGCACGGATCCCTCTGATGGAAATCCGCTATTCGCCGTCTGCTAGTAATAACACTCCAGATGAATAAATTATTCATATACTCATCTTCGGTGCAACCTTATGTGTAGAGTTATTTTCAATTTGAAGGCACTGCGACAGTATGAATATTAAAAACAACTGACTTCTGTAAAACCTGCACACACCGATCATACGTATTCATATCTTATTTCTATAGTCGCCAACATTTCCGTATTTTGTACTAAGTGCTTGTAGTTCTTTTTCTCTTAATTTGGTTTTCAGTAGTGCTTTCATCCATATTATGCCATTCTTTTTTCTTTGGAATCAAATGAAATCCAAAAACACTGAGACGGATTATACATGTTACAATTAAAAGAGTTCGTATTTCGTTTTAGTTTCTCTGTTCCAAATGTTCAAATTGTGTTTCTGCTTAGTTACCATTTTCAAATTAATTTAATTTAACAATGAATGCACGTAATAAAACTGTGCGTTTTCGAAAATGAGTTGATTAAATTGTGAAATAATTAATCTCTGTAACATATCTCAGCACCTAGGGACATTACTTGAATAAATGCCATTTAATTGTTTTCGTAAATCTGACCTAATAAATCCTTTTTTGTACAAAATAAAATCGTAAAATTAATGGAGTATTGCGCTCATAGACACTGCACTGACTGCTCAGAAAACCGGACCTTCTGAGTGGATTTCAACTGTCAACCTTTGGTTATCGAGCTTGCTGTAATCTTTCCGGCCTCCGGGCTGGGTCCTATCTCTAAACGTGAGCCCTACCGCAATGTTTCACGAAAGGGGACCGAGGAGTAAGTGGCGAAAAGGATGTGCGTGGGTGCCTACTGTGAGCAGGCGTCGCGCCACCCCGGTCGATCGGCCCTGCCCCCCCCGAAATTGAAAGCAAAGGTTTTGAAGAATTAAAATATCAAATTTCAAGCTCAGACAGAGCGGTTTCCTCTAGTTCCGTCAACATCTGCCATCGGGTTTTGTCCAATTACGCTACTTTCTCTCCACTAAGTATAAAAAGGTAAAAATCCTTTGATGTCAATGATCAAAATTAGTAACCTTGCAAAATCTTCGCACAGCACCGTTTTGCAGCATTATGTAATTCGTACATGAGCAAATAAATCAAGTTAATCTCACCATCGCGTAAATTACGATTATTGGGAAAAATAAATTTAACAAACAATTGAACACTAGATATGGAGTTAATTTGCATATTTGTTTCTCAGATAATGCTCCAAGCAGAATTTGATATTTCTAATCCAGAAATGCGCCTTTCAACTGCTTCGAGTGGAATAGTTTTTAGGCGTCACTTTTTTTCATGCATTTTCAAAAATGTCCATTCACGTGAGAACTAAATGAAACATGGTGTTACAGAGAAAACGCGTTGGAAACTTTTTCCATAGGCTCACTCAACAAAAAAGGTTTTCAAAGTATATTCGTTGAGGGATGCCTCCTTGTTTGGTTATTATTTACTAACTGACGTGCCAGCGTTTTTCGACTCACACAATCTCTAATTTTTTCTCGGACTGTTATAAAAAAGTAAACAAGTGTTGAGAATTTGAACTTTCAGTTAAACAAATATTTTATTATGTAAACTAATATTTTTGGTTTCCTGTCATTCATGTTCAGAACTAAGGAAGATTGCATTTTCGCGGAGTAGTGGGGAGCGAAGGTAGTGGGTTATTGGGTTGGCTTTTCGTATCCGCGTCTTATGGCAGTTTCCATTCAATTGGTATCATTTTATGTATTTTGGGAGGGAAAGAAGGCAATATAAATATTAAAAATATACTTGAAATTCTCTGAGGGTTTTGTGATGGGCATAAAAACTTTTCATCAGATGTTCATTCGGCCGGTTCGTATCCGCAACGCCTACTGCGATGTTTTAAAAAAAATATGTTTCATGCTTTCATGTTTTTACATGCTTTGCAAATGTACATTCCTGACTGAGGTATGGCATAAATTCTGGGAAATTCACCATGTAGTACTCAGCCTTTAGATTATAAAAGAAAATTTATTAGAACAATGAAAAAAGGCCATCCGCGTTACCTTGCAACCTTATCTTCTCCTCGGCTTGAATCTTACGACTTCCTTGCCTATACATTAGAATCTCTAATATTTGTCAAAAGTGATTACTAACGGTGAGAACATATTTTCATGCAATCTAATTTTATGATTACAAACACGTCGTAAAATCACGTTCATCAAGGGTCAGTATCTAAAGCTCAACTAATCAGAAACCTCGTAAAATACATGTACGTTACTTACTACGCATTGCAGATGACATTAAATTGAAAGACTCTTCACAAATTTAAGTTAAAAGTAAATTTTTTTCTTCTTTTGATGTCATATCAAAAATGATCTCTTGCACAAAATCTTCTCACAGATGTTTTGGCTGTTTCTATACAATTAGAGACTATAATGATTATCAAAAGACATTAATGTTTATTTTAACAAAAACAGTGATAAATATTGAATTAGTTACATTTGGTATTGATATTTAAAAAAGACTAATAAGGTTTGTAACAAAAATGTACTTAGTTTCCGGTAAAATGAACCACTCGGGATCAGGTTTTTTGTCCAGTTCCAACCATTGAGCAAATGCGATATGGTCCTTGTTTTCTTCTGACGTAAATTTACCTTTTATGCGCAGTTTTGTTAACTCTCTTTTTGATTGTAATGGTAGGCAGAAACGGTAAGGGCGACTACTATTTGTTTAGCAATGCAAAAAAATTATACTGGCAATTCATTGCGATAATTCATCTTATCGATGTAAATAAGTTTTCTATAATTTGGAAACAAATATGTATATTATTTTCAAATAATTGCTAATCTCGCTTTTTAAATTTATTTTTTATTTATTTATTTTAAACTTTCTCATCTTTCAACTATTTATAGTTAAAATGAAGGAAGGGATTCAGGAATTAAGAAAACTGCGCAAAATAATCGTCTTTCTATACCGTCACATACTAGTTTTACTGTTTTCTGAGTAATAATCTAAATCTAATACTACACTGATCCAAAACCTCTAAGCCTTTGCTGGGTTTTAGGCGTATTTTCGGCATTGCCAAAATGTACTGGTCTTTACTCGTTTGTTGGCTATTTTTGCATTAACATGACATTATATCCTCCGAGGATTGCAACTTTTGAATTGCTGAGAAATAATTCAAAGAAATACTCGTGAAGAAAAGGATCATGAGGTTCTGCTGTCAGTTTCAAAGCCATGCTTCTGCTAAACAGTTAAGATGCAACGTTGATCTCTACGATATTCTAGCACCGATTGAAGACGAAAAAATCTTAACGTTTACCGAAGATCAAAATGAACTGCTAGCAATTGCTAATTCGTCTGTGATTAACTTCTCCGTCGTATTAGGAAGTAATAATTAGTAATAATATGTAAAGCCATTTGCATGATGTGTAAACATCTTGAAAATAATCTCCTAAACCGATTTTAGATACCAGATACAGTTATAACACGGTTAAAAAGCTGTATAATGACCTACTTCTATTTGTTTTAAACGGAACCTAATTAATGCGCTTTAGTCACGATAACTAGCATGAGGTGACAACTTCTCAAATAGGAATATTCCAATGTTGCAGAACAATATTTTTGATAATGTAATGTTCTGCGATGCCGACTGTAATATTCGCCACCACCTCGTCGCGAGAAAACTATAAGAGGTCGTTTTTTCCGTTGCCTTGGCCCGAAGCGAAAAACAACAACAAAAACAGTGTTGGTCAGGACAGATTGTGGACGAGCGTATAATAAATGCTATGAGCTTTGAACAGAACTATTTAAACTCGTCATTGCTCTGCTCGCAGGAATTTGCAATAAAATGAGCATATTCCCGATAAAAACCAGAAGATACTGCGAACGGTTAACTGTTTGACAATTCCCGAAAGTTCTTCCGGCAAGATACAGATTTTTTTACGTTGTCACCTTATGAGAGCTGGTCCGAAAGATCGCAAGTGGCGGTATTTGTCACAACATAGCACACCGGATATGAGTAATGTTATAGCATAGACTCAAAACATACTTATCTGAGATATAGTATTCACAATTTGAGTAAATTTAAAAAATAATATATGATGATAGGGTCAATTTGAGAGGAAAATTCAGTGAAAAGAGTATGTTTATTTCACTAGGTCAAGCACCTGAAAGATCAGAGAACTTAAAAACACGTCTTGGTTTCGTGCGGTAATGAAAGCAAGAGGTCGAACTTCACGAAACAAAAAACAAAAATAGTTTAGAGCACTTGTACGAATTCTCCACTTTCTCATTTTCATTTTCGATGGTTTCCGGGAAAAATCTGATGTCTGCAAAATCTAGGCATAGAGGAAACATATTTCCACCACGATCAGAAAATAAAAAATATATATGTCAACATGCTTAATGTCATAGAACACACATAGTCTTCGCGTAAGTCGTTTTTTAAGAGGAAGTAAGTTTGTTTTATAAAATTTTGCTCCATTCATTTCTCTTGTCATCTTTAAATAGTTGCAGCTTTGAAACAAAATAAAATAACATTGATAGAACTTTAGAATAAAAATATCTGCGACTCACACTAGTTTGTGATGGGCTTTAGTTCTGGTTTTATTGCTCGCGCGAAAGCATACGTGATATAGCATTAGTGTTAAATAATACATTCGTAGGATAAATACACACAGAACAAAAAATAGTCAATGTGGACGCAGTAACTACATAATAACTTTTTTTTTAAAAAAGTAATGATGCAATGGGGAGTCTGTATAAATATGGTGTCGTGAGAACCATCTAGAAACAGAAATGTTGAACTATAGTATTGAATAATATAAAAAAATGTAAAAAATGCTTTGACTGCTTAATCATAGCTAGAGAAGATTGCATATACGTTCAAACTTAGTGTAGAAGGAAGACGACTTCGCGATACATAAATGTTTGGTCCTTTTTGGTGCTCTGATTATGAGGAAATTATATTATATAGTCAAAATTTATGGTGTAGTCGAAACACAACGGAGCAAGACTTTTGTGAAGATGCTTTCCATATTTCTAAGTCTGTAAGTCTTAGGAAAAATACTTTTTTGGTTCGATGATAATAATATCGAGATACTTGTCAAATATTATGTAGATTACTTCTCAGTGTAAAACTATTTTAGTGTTCAAATGTCTTCGTGTAGGAACAGAACGTTTTGGGGTTCTTGTTGGTAACAAATTCGGCTGGTAGGTATATTTTATTAAGTATGGCTTGATGAGAGTAATTAGACTTACTTGGAATGGGTGGATATTGAGATTCTCTCTAGGAAGATCGTGTAGCAGAAATATAAATAGGGCGTATATTGCCTCATTGAGTCTCAGACATTAGACACCAAGCGGAATTGTTGGGGTTCTGACTGGAGGCAGTTGAAAATGAAACTAAGTAGTTTAGTTGTATCTTATTAAAGGGTAACAGAGAGTTGAACACTAACTTAGAATGTCATAGTAAATGAATGCGAATGCGACACGGACAGTAGAGTTTTTCTGTTGAGAGGAAACGTTGCTCTCTAAATTAGTATGTTACACTATACAATCTCAATTGACACAATACATTTAGTAGTTAAGTTTGAAAAATAAAACTATCAAAACAGTTCAATAGTTCTCTGTATCTCGTTCTGTGTCGTATAAAATAGCGCCTTGCCAGAAAACCGATGGGATACTTGGAATCCTGCCGAAGCGCTATCTACGACTTATCTTTCGAAACTACGTTATGTACACTCGAACTAAATAGTTATCTTGGTTGATATTTTATTGATAGATGTCCAGACTAAAATAGTCTCTTTCTAACTTCCATTGGACGCATAGCTTAGGAGAATAGGTTTTTTCTTTAAAGCTTTTGTGAGAGAAAGGTTTCGATGTTATTTCACTGCAGTGTGATGACTACTTCGAAACTTGACGGAATAGAAAATGCTTTCATTACTTTTGTTTGAACTCACAGATGTTATGGATTGCTCACCTTTACATGTCTCTGTGTAACTAAATTAAAACACATCATAGATGTTGTATTATCATTACCGTGGATGTGTTAGAATATTGTTCGTTATTAAGGACATGCGTCTTTCTAGTTTTAGCAACAAAAGGTGTGTCCTACTAGACCCTTTTCGACGTGTAACAGCAGTAAGTCAATTCAGAACAGAATATTTTCTCGACACTTACATCTACGTACTGTTGTATCCCATACTACAGGGTCATATACAAATTCCTAAATGAGATTCGACGACAAGACATATTCCGTAAGCTAAATTTTTGTCTCACGAACGGACACTATTTTTCTATGCGAAATGGTTTCGTACAATCGAGATCGCTGCCTCTAGTTCGGCAAACGAGAGCGCTCCCAATTGAACTATTTTCAATTTTGCGACACGTCCATGATCTCTAGCATATCATGAGCACGACGACGTCACTCTTCGAGTGAACATGGCACACCGTCGTGGCTTACTACACTACCCTACTTACTTTGCCCTTCAATTTCATTCACCTCATAGACAATCAATCGCACACGTGGAGATGGCTTTTTGCTGGCACTCCGACCGTTGGGTAGGTGAGTACTTGATAGGTTATTATCTCCGGACGTCGCTGTGTTCCGCCACTAACAGCCCAGCCCGCGATCGTGCAGTTGGGCCGGCGTCATCGGTGTTCCCTGGCGGGAGGGGGGGGGAGGGGAGGGCGCTGATGTGCGGTGGGCTATAAATCCAGCGCCCGCGCCCTGCGCTTAGGGGAAGGTGCTCTTCTAACGGGGGAGGGATGAGACCACGACCAGCGCACCGTCGTGCGCCGCGCTCGTTATGCGCTCTCGCCCCGAGGCCGCCGCGCCGCGCCGCGCTGTGCAATGGTTTCGCCTTAGTAGTGGTACATTTATACCGCAGAAAGGGCGAAACAGCGCTAGAGTGCAGCTAGAGAGAGAATGAGAAGGAGAACGTCGGCCATGAGCTACAGTGGTAAATTTGTGCACTGTTGTAAACAACAATTGTGGATACATTTTTGCCTCCGGGCGAATCATCTATAGAAGAAAATGT
Organism: Gryllus bimaculatus; assembly: GCA_017312745.1. Lineage (NCBI taxonomy): Eukaryota > Metazoa > Arthropoda > Insecta > Orthoptera > Gryllidae > Gryllus > Gryllus bimaculatus. The sequence continues at coordinate 12,557,821 of BOPP01000017.1, read as the reverse complement.
AGAGAATGAGCATAATATAAAGCACTGCACAGGCTTTACCGCAGATGGAGTGCAGAGGGCCAGCAGAAAGAAGGGAAAGTGCTCGAACAATTGGGTTTGGATTGAAGAAGGTGTGAGCAAGAAAGCAACGGGATACACTCGATATGTGATCTTGGGAGAAACAGATCCTGTCTTTAACAAGCAAAACTAATTTAAAGTTAATTTAGATTCTTTTTACTGAAGTACAATAATTTCTCCAACTTGGGGTAACCCCATAAGCATCACTTCGGATACGTCTAAAAAATTGTGAAGTGAAGAAAGGAAGCATATATAAAGAAATTACGGGTAACGTTTCTCCGACAAACTATATGTTTCTTGCAACTTTGCCATCTTTCTGCGGGAATAACATCATTTTGTTCGAGCAGCAGTGTACGCTCTGGAGGTTTACGGTTCGAGTCGGCGTGTGGCGGATGTTCGACACCAGAACGTAAGCTGAGATCCATTGGCTCGAGGGGATTAAAGCGCCCGGTAGTCTGATTCTAAAGTTCAATCAATATCGGGGGATTGGACGCGAATACCGCACACCTGGGTCAGTGAACCTTACTTTTCTTTTCTTTCTCACAAACTCCTCCTCATCTCACATGAAGCGAGACCAGCCGGAGTGTTGGGTGAGGGGGAAAGGTGGGGTCGGCGCTGGCTCTCAAGGATGGAGCCCGTGGCTGGAGTTGCGGGGGGGGGGG
>BOPP01000017.1:12542211-12557077 GCA_017312745.1 Gryllus bimaculatus | reverse complement strand
AATAATAATAATAATAATGAATAATAATAATAATAAGATAAATAATAATCAATAATAATAATCTTTTTAGGGGTGTTAGCCAAAAAATTCTAGCATTGTTAGAAAACTCATATTATTTCACAGGGAGTATCTTGACACTATTACTTTGAGATGATGTACTACGATATCAAATTGCAATTTCGATTATTATTATTATTATTATTATTATTATTATTGCATTATTGTTGTTGCACGACATTAAGGTCCCTCATTCTACCTGGCGATTATCGAGCGCGTAGACGGCAGCCAAGCACAGGATCAAAGTGCGTGGGCGGTGGGCGGTGGATCCAGAGCATCCGGTTCAATATTTGCTCCCGCCCAATCGCCGCCCGAGGCGGCGCCTGTTGACGCGCGATGGCGCTGTCGTCGCCTGCACCTGGCGCCGCCGACGCCGCTTCCGATGCACACGCGGCTTGTCCGGCGGGCGCGCGCGGGGGCTGGCGGCGCCGCTCGACGTCTCGCCACTTTCGCCCCTGCGTTGCTGCTCCTCCAAGCCCCGCCTCCGCCCCGCCCCCGCGACGCAACAAAAGCAGCAGCGCTTTCACGAAATGCTTAGAAATGTTTTCACTTGCCGAATTGATCGATGCAGCTTACACAGTTCTTAATTTTAAACGGAAATAAGACGAGAAAGTAAAACGATACAACATATGTACAATGACGCCAGTGCACTGTATTCGGTTATGCATTGTTCATTACTACCTCTCGATTTTGTCGTGGAGAGTAATAATACCGGCTTAAGTGGATCAGGGGCCAATTGACGCAAAGTGCCTCTGTTTCCCGCCAGTTCCTAGGTGTGGAGTTCACGACGGTTGATAGCACACCTTTTAAAAAAAAAATGGATGGGTGGAATTAGGGGGGGGGGGGGGGGCGCTATGTCGGTGAGAATTGCCGTGGGAGTTCGCAAACCTGAGATGCTTCTTATCGGTACTTAGTCGGAGGTTCTCCGATCATCAGGCGATGCCGGAGCAGAACCCCAAACAAACAGTCCTAAGACCGCCCGCAAGCTTTTGCTTCCTCTCCCTGCCCTATCGCCCGTTCTACTTAAGTAACTTAGGCTGTTCATTCACTGCGGCCAACACAAATGCCGGAGACCAGCGCGGGGCTTTTTCCGGCTGGGGCGGTGCCCCGCTGGTGGGTGATAACTGGATGGGAAAAATACATTCGCAAGCATCCATGAAGGTGGGCCCCGGATCTCTCACTTCGCAGCGGCGGAAGTTTACCGCCACTTACGGACTAATGACCTTAGCAGTTCCACATGCCAGGAATATTCTCGGAATCATTCAATGAGAGTATAACACCGAAATTAGATGCGAAATAGTCGTCGGCTTTCCATGGATGTAACACTTAAAGCCGCAAGACCACAGCAAGGACCGAAGGAGATCGTAAGGGCAGGGGCGTGAGGCCGTGTGGTGAGAGGAAAGGGCTTTGGCAGAGGCGTGGGAGTGGGCGGCGAGGGCGTTGGCCGGGTCGGGCGGGCGCGCGCCGGCATGAGCCCTCGCAGCTGCGTCGTGTGTGTGGTGTGGGGGGGGGGGGGTCGGAGTAATGGAGACGAGTTACGACGACTCCGTCGCCCATTCGGTTTCGAGCATATGCTCCGGCTGCGCTCCTTGCGCAATTGCGGTTCTTTCGGAACTTTCGCGCGCTTTCCGATCGTCCAAGAATGCGCCTCCGCCCAGTTCATTACGTCACTGAAATAAACTATCACGTGTGCGTTTTTCACATAAAATGAGAATAAATCTGTGCATGAGCAAGGGAAAGTATTTTTTTCGACAGTGTTTTTTTAAATACTTCTTGCCCGCGAAATTAATTTAGAGAGGTATGTGGGTAATTTTTAACACACCATTATTCCTCGTTATTTTGTGCAATAAGAAATATCGAACAGGATCGAGATACATAAAAAGAGTTCTTTAAATGATTTTGTGTAATTCTTTAGTCATGGTTAACGCTGAGGAATATCCATAAACAAATACGAGAGAACTTGGAAAACACACTCAACATTTTTTTGTTGTTGGTTTGGAACGTTTTTCCCCATAAATTAGTGTAAATAAGTGTCGAAAAATGAAATCGCGTTTCATACATTGCACTGATATGTTATACTTACAAAAGCAATAACTCCACCATGCTTTTAGTCACATTTGGGAAAATTAAAAAAAAAATATGAGCTTGGGCAGCAGCAGCATAAATGAATGAATGAATGAAATTCTGGAATATTTGTAATACAGTCTCAAGAATATGATAATACTGGCATCCGTTTGTGATGTGCTGTCGTGTTACTTTTGTGACCTTATTACGAACTGCGAAAAATGATTCTTATTTCACTTATGATAACAAGAATACATTTAATATACAAGATCCATACTGGGAGGAGTAAAAATACTGATTGATGTTTTAGCTTAATTTTTTTAAAGCTACATTTGTTCTTCTTAAGTGAAAAGAAAAATGGACTTAGAAGACAGTTTGCGAATACGGCTCCAAAAAAGAGATTTAGGACGCCCTTTTTGTAACAGTAGTTACATGGCATGTCTTACGTAATGTGCAGTAATCTGATAAAAGTCACGCCAATCGATCGGCGGAGAGAAATGGCGCAGCCCCATTCCACGTCCGGCGATGTTCAATTGGCCGCAAGCCTTACCACAAATGTATTTTATGTATGAACGGCTTGGATAAAATGTGGAAATAAAATGCGTAGTTCTGAAAACTGGTGTTCTGAACAGATTTTTCTTCTTCTAAATTTATTATGGCAAGCGTCTGAAGGGTGCTTTTTGTTTCCTCAAGTTTTCTTTTACTCTTTATATTGTGCTTTTATTAGTTTTTGGATAAATTCAAGAATATAAGTGTACGGCTGCAATCGAACCACCATTGAATGTTGTATATAAATAAGGGGAATTGAAAGTTGTTAAACATCCCATGAAGTTTTGTAGAATCTTGAGTTTGGAGGTCTCATATTTTACGCTACTCTCTTGAAGAGACCAATTGACAGACATGTAAACAGTCGGAAAGCGAACACAAACATGACGAGAGAGCGTCAGACAGAACCGGGGTCGAAGCGAGATAAATAGGTCGATGGACTCCACAAAGGTTTTACGAGGATACTGGCCGCTTTATCTACAGAGGCGACTGTTATTCAAGGTACCAAAAACATCGTAGTTGCCCCGTCTAAAAGCTGGTTATGGTTAATCGATACCGATAGAAAACCGTGGATCGCGGCCAATGCGACTGCAAGTCACAGGCATTTGAAACGTGCGCGGCTTGAAGGCTTTATCGTTCGAGGCTCAAGTGAAGAGGGCGATGCCGGCTTCTGGAGAAGGCGAGACGGATGGCGGAGATACGAGGCTGGAATAACGAACCAACTGAAAGGGCCGAGAGAGTTATTTGGAGTTTGTTTAGAATGAAAGGTGTTGACCAAAAGAAATGCAAGGTGCTTATCTTTTTATATTCTTTCTTTACTATTTTAAGAAATAACTCACATCGATTGACAGCTGTTGAAAATGGACGATAATGGCTTCAACATTGACACCGTTTATTGTGTATCATGTATACGTACGTTTTTATTTCATCTTATTGTGGCTCATTTAATTGCTTGTTAGTATATTAAAGCTGTAGATAATAAACGCAGCAGTGAAGTGAAGTGGCGAGTGAAAGTAGCGGATGGGCGATGCAAAATGGCTAGCTGAGCGGAAGCAGAGCGGGGAGGGGGGCGGGGGCGGGGCGAGGGAAGCGGACTAGGCGCCTCCGCCGCGGGGTCGACGAGATAATGCATCGGGATGCAGCGGCTCAAGTCCCCCGGGCGGCGGCCTCGTGGGCGCGCCCGCCCCGGGCAGGACGCAGCGCCGCCTTTGAACGTGCGTTCAGGGAAGAATGGGGCAGGATGGTCTTCAGTGACTCGTTATCCTCAAGTCACTTTGGGCTCAGTCATTGTGCATACTGATACTCTTGTTTTATCAAAAGTCGGGGTCCACGGCTTGAGCCAGATAATTTTCCACAATTCTAAAAAAACATTTGTAATCTCCACTCATTTATAGTCCTGTACCATTATCTCTATGTGTTGCATTCGAAACCCGTGGATTGAAGCCTATAATTACCATATGATACACTATCAGTGTGAGATATATTGTCACTTTCCTCTCTGCAGTCTGAATGGTACCAACATATGTATTGAATGCTGTGCCTTTCAGGAAAGATAATATTTAGTGACTTACAACGTTAACTTATTTTGCAATAGGAAATAAAGCTCGTCCACTACAAATGGCAATGGCCTCATTCGTGGCCGGAGAACTTACGGCACTCTTTACGCACTCATAATACCCGCCTTGGCTTCTAGTGAACGTTATCTCCGGCACTTTCGAGGGGCTCGCCCCTCTTCAGGACAGACGGTCAAGAGAAGGCCCGAGGAGGCACTGGAAAGGGAAGCGTCGAGGCCAGCGGAATGCTATTGGAAATTGAATCGGGCAATGTCGTGGGGCGTAACAGCGAGAGTCGCGCGAGTCGTTATTCAGGTCCAGCGGCGCGGTGACCCTCCGCTTCCTAGTTATGATTATCGTCATTGGTGGGCTTATTGCGAGCATCGCGGGGCATTTGGAGCGCTTTGGAGGAAGAGCCAGAGCTCGCACGCGATGCCACAACTTGGAGGCTAAACGTTACCGGGAGCGTCGTGCGTTAAACTTGCCTGAGGATCGGCCACGTAGAGAGACGTCTCGCGCGGTCTTTCCGACAGTTTCGATGGGTTCCTTTCGAGAAACGAAGTTGGCGTACTCCAGTGTACGGGTTCAGCCGCTCCGCTGACGAAAATTGCGTCAGCAGTCTGTCGTCGTATAATTCTTTTTCGTAGAACTTCTACGATAAATCGTAAATATAGGTGTCCGAAGTAAATATTGTCATTTTGGGTAAAGATTTTTTCCTTAAAATAATTGATAGAAGATAATGAAGAAAAACTGAACATAATATATACTATGCACAAAAGGTTTTTTTAGTTTAAATAAACTGGTAGAATGGGTTGGATAATGAAATATAAAGATTTGAACATTTTATTCACTGATATTCATCTCTCAATTGAATCAGTAATCTCGAAACGGCCACATTTTCAATCTTTTCGAAAATCAGTTAAGCTCGTATTTGGTTGACATTTCGATCACATCTTTGTTACACCGGGAAACACAAAATATATGGCGTCCATTACTGTTATATGCAGGCATGGTTCGTTCGTTACTTCGAATAGGCTTTTTCTCTGCAGATGTTGCTTTTTTCTAGCAACGTGCATTGGCCGAAGAGTGAATGTAGCATTTTCGTAATAACCATGTTTTACATAAATTTCAAATCAATAAGCGTTTCCATTTTTGTAGTTTCTATTCGATATTAAAACTTTCGAAAGTTTCAATAGCAAATTGGAAAATATTTATTTTGTAATCTCGCTAAGAGAATTTGCCACATTCTGCCAGTTTTTTCTATAACGATTCCATCGCAGTTCTAAAATAAGTGAATATTTTTCACAGATGGAACATATTTTTCACAGATGAAGTGTACTAGTTTTATCGGGAATTGTTTGTTCACAAAAGCAAAATTTCATTTTCTGAACATTCTAAATATGACCATTTGCTTATTTAATAATTTGTCGAGTTTCTTAAAGGCATTTGATTGGTTTTATTTTTGAAACTACTCTCTCCGAGACCAGATCACGATTTCTCAAATGTGAATGTACTCATTTCCTACAGATATTTTCTGTTGAACTACTAGTATTCAAATCAAAAAAGGTATTTAGGTTAAACATGTGAAGATTTTCCTAATGAGCTATAATAGACATTCATTATCTTTTCGAAATACATTCTGTGATGTGAGCAATCATTGTACCTGAAACCCTGCAAGACACCGGTATTTATTTCTATTTCTCTGAAGGGTGAACCCATCTAAATTTACGGTCAAGAGAAGACGCTGCATTGCTATTTTGATATTTCTACTATCGCTCTGTATTCCTACTACAATCATCTACCATACTCTGAGATTACGAGTTCCGAAATAATGAAATCCAATAAAATTGTACTAATATAAAACAAAGAGCTAAAATACACAAGTGGCCTCCGTTTTGATTGTAAGAGAAATATAAATGGCGCATAAGATTTATTATATGCAAAAATATACGTACTAATAAATACTGCACAGATCAGGCAACTGTTGTGTTTGTATTCTCCCAACGAACAAATACTAACTCGCAAATATAACAATAAGCACTTCAATAAGTTTGATACCACCCGGGTTCTCATCCCCCATACTGTTGAAATTAATTTTGAGGCACTAACGTATTAATTAACGTCGCGTGCACGCTTAGTAGCCACCGCGTGGAAGAGCTGGAGATGGTTGTGTGGGCAGAGGAGGCGAGAGGCGCTCTTGGGGGAACAGGTCTTCGCGCAAAGTTGTGTAGGAGGAGAGGTAACGACAGGAGCTGCTGTGCTTGGGTTATGAAGCAAGTTCAGGAAGGAGATTGCTGTTCAGTATTCTACCAGTTTTGGCAACTCGTGTGTCTGTTTAGATATGCTTAGTACAGACGAAGATGCGCATCTATATCAGTGTAATATCTGTGAAAGAGTATTAAAGGAAGTCTTAAATAGTGATTGGGTCAAATTAAGACACCATAGTCTAAGATATTGTAGCGTCACGGCTTGGCAGCAGCAAGCCGAGTGCAAGGTAGGGGGTTGTGGGATCTGAAAATAGACGCCCAAACAAAGAAGGGACTTTCCGACAGGAAATGGTCCGCGGCCAGGCAGGCCCCAGGGAAAGGCTCTTCCACCGCGAGGGGGTGGGAGTAGTGACGTAGGAGGTCAGGTTGACCTGAACCTATAAAGACGCCGCGGCGAGACGGCGCGAACGGGTAACGTTCCTGGTTTCCTCGTGGCTAGTCCACAAAAACTTTGTCCGCCCAGGCTGGTGCGGAGTGCCGATGGCACGTGGTTCTTCGACGAGTTCGGAACAGAGTGATGTGTTCTTCAAACACATTCGGGCAGATCGTTGAATCTGCCGGGCACACCAGGTTGCCAATTTGCGAGGCGGCATAACGGGCCGTCGTAGGCGTCGCGCGCAAGGCGCATGTAGGGAGAGGAGGGCTGCATGGTAGCTCTGGCAAACCGCCCTTGAGTGAGAGTTGTAAAAATGTACATTGTGTAAATAAAACTTGTATATACTCACTCGTGTGTGTTTCCTTGTGGTGTAGATCACTACACACGACGTTACAATATGCTCTTTAAGATAATCAAGGAGTTTGGTGTCTTGCAGGGAACGGTTTTGAAATTACCGACGCCGATTAATGCGATTTTTTCTGAATAGTTTCCAACATTGTAAATTATATTTTGAGTAATTTTACCTACAAATTAATATAAAATATGTAGATTTTCAAAATATTAATAACGTAATGGATGTGTGCAATGTGGAATGTATGAAGAAAAAATAGCCTAATGTGCGTTGTTTGAGACTTTTCCTTGTTAGTTAAAAGTTGCTAGTTCCTAGAATATTTATTTAGGTAGAAAATTCTTTGAATAATTTTCGTTACACTAAGTGTTTACCTTAAGTAGTCAATCTTATATTAGTGTGCTCAATTTCTTAACGTTGTCCTGGACTCAAAAAAAACAACAACAATAAACCAACATGTGTCTACATAAGAACAACCACTAGACGTTCTCCTTTAGATGAAGCCAATTTAAGCATTATAATATGTCTTGCATTTCGTTTATTTTCCTACCGCGACAAATTTATATTATTCTGAAGTCTAAAGAAAGTTTCCCTCCATTGTATAAAAAGAAGAGCTCCCTCGAGCAAATAGGCAACCCGCAGTACGTTGCGGTTTTGCGGTACTCATGGAAAAAATTTCCTATCAGTTGTCAACCTCTTACTACATGGCATATTTTCTCGTCACTTATTCTTTGTGGGAATAATATTGCAAACTGATTCAAAATACAATAGAACAAGAAGCCAGACTATGAGATATAACAATCATAAATCATACAGTCCTATGATAATGTTATATTTTAGAACAACAGGTTCCCGCTTGCCATATTCCCAAAATATTTTCTCGAGTGGCATTGTGCATAATTTATATTTCGTTAATCGCTTTTAAACGTTTCGCTTCAAGGGCTAGAGAACTGCCGGCACTCCAGATAGTGACAACGAAGAGGCACTGTGGGGGAAACATTTGTTTCGGAGGAGGGTGGAGCGGAGGCGGTGACGGTGACTGAGTGACGATGGTTGTTGGTAATTGATGGCTTTTTGTGACGGTGACTGGTAGCGGTTTGTGGTAGATGTGACGTGGAAGCGACGTGTGCGTTGTCGGCCTCTGCAGCGGATATCGTGTGGGGGTGGTGGCGGAGGTGAGGCAGCGGGGGCCGCAACAGCAGCGAGCGGAAACGGGCGGGCGGCGGCGCCTGTGCCATACGAGCCTGGGCCGCGCGCCTTCAATTGCATTTAAAGAGATTTCGTTTCATTTGACTGCCGACTACGCAGGCGCCGGCGGTTGGCGTTCGCAAAGCTCTCCGAAGGCAAGAGCTATGCCAGTTGGGTCAGTGAAGCCTCCATTTGAAGAAATATGTGAAGGGACTTGGTAAATTGTTTGTTCGCTGTCGCTAGGTGTTTTCATAAAAAAGAAAGATATTATTAACGCACCTAAATTACAGATAAGGCCATTTCATATGAGACTAAAAGACGACGACAATAGCCAAGTACCGTAAAAAACAAGAGAAGAATAATATTACTATTATTAAGATAACATTAAATATAATTTTGCATTTTCTCATGGAAATCAATTTTTTGCCGTAGTGACTTTATGCACTTGACAGTGGATATTAAGCCACTAATGTAGAAAAGTATTTTGAAGCTAATGACAATGAGTAACTGTAATTTTGTATGTAGCGTCATATTCACATCTTTCTCTAAACTTAACTTCGTAGAAATCTAACAATTAGAATGTATTTACCAATGGAGTGTTTATATATTTTGTCCTGCTTAATATGTTGCAAATTAATTTTAGTGAATCCTAATTTATAGTAGATAAAATATTTTTCGTCATTCAGCAGACCATAACACGTAGAATGTTGAGAGAAAAAGTGTTTCTTGGATTATGAATTGACTGTCATCACTAGAGTCGGGAACTTTGTAAAAATGACTATTCGTTTTTGTTACTACAATATTTTATGACATTAAACAATATAAATCAATTAATTGTACTTCTAGAGATGTTTTAGTAGATTTTCATTTTGTTCTTTTTGCTTATTTTTAGCATTTTGTCTCACTTTTGCATTTGCCTGCCTTTTACGTGTTTTCCCTGTTTTCTCCTGTCACCGATCTTGTTGAAACTGGAGAACACAGCAAGCCTGGACAACACGAAGGCACGATAGTGTTTTTTCATTTATTGGAAGCAGAGACTGTGTTAAAATCGAAATGAAAGAGGAAGAAGATATAAGTCAAGGATTTTGATTTATTTTTTTCCATCGATGGCATCAGTCACTTTGAGGGCAGCGCTCTGTGTGTGCGATAGCCTTCTCAGTTCTGGCGATTACTGAAGTGCGAAGAACGTAATATGTAATTCCATTTTAAGATTCGAAACGGAGTCCATAACGAAGAGGTAGTTTCGTGAGTGAAACAATTTTGTAGGCATCACACCGGATAAGGAGCACCTGTAACCATCAACTGTTAAAGTGCAACAAATAAAAAAAGTCTCGCTCTGAAACTAATTAAATATTTTAACGAATCGTCTTCACAGATACTGCAATAGCATAGAGAAGTAGAGTACTCACTACTGGAGTGTTACACGCAACAGTTCTTTCCGTGCCAATATATTGGAAATGTTGCTGGACCATACAAAGCACGTGAATAGCAAATATTTAAAAGAAGGGCGGCCTATTCCTTGAAGCCTTACTATCACATGACGTCAGCTACGTCGAAATCTGTGATACAGTGAGCATGTGAATACAGTTTGTATGAGCAATATGATAAAGGCGGAATTACACAATCAAATATTTGTTGGTTGTTTCTTTTTCAGTCAAAATCGAAGCTGTCATTGTTTTTGTATTATCTCCTGGGTGTCTAAAGCCACCAACACCTGTCACGTGGTCGGATGGTGCGTAGTTACCTTTCGATTTTTCCTTTTAATTTGGAAAGAGTAAGATGGATATAAAGAGATTGTAGATGGTGTCTGCCCGAATGGTTAGGTAAATTGAAGAGTAGCAGTTTTTCGGACGTTTTGTGCGTTAAAAGCTCTGCGCCGCCATTTGCTCCTCGCCCGCGCCTTCCCCGTCGCGCTGCGCTGAAGGAGGCCGCGTGCCGGGCGACACAGTCCAGGGGCCGCTTCGCTAACGCGCCTGTGCTAGTGACGCGTCGCTCCCGGATCCTAATTTATCGAGTGCGTGGAAGCGACGGGCAGGGCCTGGACCAACACACTGCAATGCCTCGTCACCCACCCAGCCTCCACACGCGCTGCGCTGGCGCTCCCAGCCCCCGCCGAGGTCGACTGGCCATTCCGACTCCCCCTGCCACGGCCTCCGTGTCCGGGCGCGTCTGCGGCCTTGGGCGCTTTGCCCGTAAACATAGTGATTGTTTTCATCTCCGGGGATGGCGACGATCCTCCCTCCGTTGGGTGGCGCGAGTCGGCGCCGACCTACACGCCGGCTTGCTCCTCTTTTTACAACCATCTCAGACGGGACCAGTAATGACCACCCGACACGGCTGATAAGGTAGTGCATGTAATATGAGAGTAACTAGGGGGGCGAGGATAGGAAAAGGAAGAGGAAGGTAAGATCGCGCACAGTCCGTGACCCGTTAGTTAGGGAACTGCTCCTGCATTCGCCTGGTGTTGGCCGGATTTCACGGAAATCTACCGACCAGAGCAGCCTACCGTTAGAATTCATCTCCAGACAGCAGCTGAATTCGATACGTCTATCTAGTTATGTCGAAACTTCTGCCACTATCGAGTCTCAGATTCCAGGATCTTCTGTTCGCTCTCCTGTAAGTATTACGACATCGGTTGATGCGCTAAGCCTCTTTATCCGTCGTCACGCCTTTGTCGTTTCCGTTTTGCGTGTACAGGCATTTATTAGATTTTTATTAGTTTTATCAATGTTCGAAAGTGGTTCAAACTGTTGCTAACGGGGAGTTAATTATTTCACGGCTCGGATGAGGAAGTTGATTCCAAAATTGGAAATGTTTTACTCAACCAATCAAATAAGAGCTCATAAAAGTGAATCCTTTGACGTTGGGCTTTCACGATTGTTGTTTATTTGAGTTTTTAAACACACTATGCGGATGAGGCGAAACGTAAAATATCTTTGTGGATAATAAAACAAATAGGAATGTTTTCTATTTTACGTTTTCTATGCTGCCAGGAATGCTATTCAGAAACCCTACGGTGCCTTCTTTTCTTATTTTTTGAAGAAAAAAAATCCAAAAATGTGTGAAGAAAAACGTTCTAAACCTGAAATGATTCTTTCTTCTATCAATAAGATTAATTCTATTTGAAACGTAAGAAATCGATTTGTAATTTGAGCTTAGAATTTTAGCGATGTTGCTTCATTATAGGCGACACATTTTTGCTCAACTTGTCAATGCGTAATATACATCGCCCCATTATACGAGCACTTAACGGAAACAAAATGGGTGTGGTCGGCGCATTTAGAAATCCGATGAGAAGCCTAGGCTCACGGTCCATAATGGTTCATTAATAGCGTAGCTTTCCCAAAATGTACTTAAACCTGAGGATCTAGTGAACCAATCGCTTTAACATGTGCTCCGCCAAAATCAACTAATAATTGCAATTACATTTATATTATCATCATATGAGTAACTGACTGATATAATTTAGCGGACTGCGCTTGTAGCCACATTTCTCGGATTTGAACGACGCTGATTCGAATTGAACAAGATATGCGTTTAAAAATTTGTGAAATGATTTAGTTTGTAAATATATGTATGTAAAATTATCTTTATACATTTTTAAATTATGACCTTCAACTCTTGTTAGAGCGCAATATTCAACCAAACTTGTCTTAATTATGATTACTAAATAATTACTTCCAGTGTGTATGTAGAAATTTTTTCTATTTTGAGTGAGAATTAATTTGTAGTCACCTTCGTACCTCAGTACAGCATAACCACGCCCCAGTAAAGAGCGAAAGACTCCCTTGTCGGCGTAAATGAACAGAGAACATCGTCGCATTGCGCGTAGATAAGAGAAAGCAGCCGTTCTCTCTCGAATCCCTCCTCTGGGGTCTGCGCGCTTGCGCCTATCGTCGGCTCTACGCCCTCGCCCTCGCCCTCGCCCTCGCTTCGCTGTGCCTCCGCGCCCCTCCGCGCGCTCTTCTGTTTGGGAGAAGCGCCTCCGCCCGCCGCTCGCTCGTCGCGAATCCGCAATCAGCGCAGCCGCCGAGCGGCACCGCCCGCACTCGGCTTTACTCCGACCGGTGGCTGCTCACAAGATTCCAGAGCACTGTTTACCGTTTGTGACGAATTCAGCAGTATAATAACAATAATAATAATAACTCTTCACTGCACAATTTCCTCCCGTACAAATCGTATATAAATACACAACAATAGTGATATGAGAAAATGTCAACCACGAGTGTCGATGTAATCACTGATTTTGAGACTGACCGATAGAAACTACAAAAGACATATAAGCAACAAATACAATATTGAAAGTCAAAAACATAATTATATAGTTAAATGTAGAAAAGGGTCCATTATAGAGCAACACAAAATGTACCATAAACAATCTGAAACGCAATTTAAAAAAAAATAAAAAAGGAACAAAATTAAAAACAACACACAAACACACATATTACTCGGTCGCGACACACTAATAAAATAATCGCATTGTAGATTAACTTAAAACTATTGAATTCATTGAATCTGCATGTATTTTCTAAAATTTCGTTCAATCCGGTTCTTTATGTACCGCAAATTTCAAAATAAATTATTAAATTAATATTGTATCGTACAAACACAAACAATAGCAAGCGAGTGGTCTTTCATCTGTCATCCTCGTGCCTTCCTCTCCCCTTACGCCCACTAACAAGCACTACACTACCGCCCATGGCGGGAGACCGGTCGGGGGCTTAGAGCTTGGGGCGGTGCCGCGCTGAGGGAGATACCTGGAGAGGGAAGCCTCGCACGCAGACCGGAGCCGGGTCTCCCGTTCCAGAGAGGGAGGGCCCCAGGAAGTAGCGTGCACTGCGTTTACGAGGTTAAAGTCCTTAGTTCTTGCCGCGCCCGGAGTCCAATCTCCATTCACCCCGAAGTATCTCCGAAGCCACCAAGGCTTTTGGCCGTCCAGGTTGCTGTTTCCGAGCACTGCGGGGGGCGGGGGCGGCGCCGCGCGAGCGAAGGCTCCCCTTCTTCCTGCGAAGGCGGGGAACGTAATTGAGTCGGAAACAGAGAATTATTTTACGCTAATTTCCTTAACAGTAATTTCTTTTCTGTTATAACGGGTTGTCGATGACCCGTGAAAGTGTTCTTGAAACTCCCTGGGCTGCTTAACGACTTTCCTTCCACAAGGGAAAGGGGTAAACACGCATTCGAAGTGAACCAATGCTAAGGTTTGTGCGCAGTTTATTTGCTCGTCAATTTCATGGATTTTTTTCGTGAGTCAAACGTGCAGACGCACACGTACGTATATTGTATGCTTTGAGCTTGATAGGATTTAGAAGGATCACTGTTTATATATTCGCAATTGAATCAAATGTAAAATCGCTCCACCTCCGTGTACATTGTCTATCTTGTAAATTTCACTATGATAATTACAAGACTGTTATATTTATTACCTTCGAGAGAACTTCATGCTTTTCTTTACGAGTATGTGCAGCCAAATGAAAGTTGACCTAATTATAACCAATACGTGCACCTACTTCATTTCAAACTCATTTTTTTAGCATATTCTCAAAAAAATACATGTATGATGTGGGAGCAATAAACAAGGATATGTATGCTCGTATCAATACTATTATAGTTACGTATTTAATAGTTCTGTAAGCGACTACAATGCATATAATATTTTGAATATAATTTTTTAATACAAAGTATATTTGACTTCAAAACATGAAGATAATCTTTTGGTGCAGGCAATTAGTATAACATTTTTTGCATATTATCCGTCCTTAGAGAAAGTATTCCCTTGCGATAGTAAGGATGCCGCAGCAGTGAACAACATGAATAACAACAATAATGATAATAATAATTACATGTTTTTCTCTTCAATATTTTGTCAGTGTTTAATGGTATTGCTAATCAGAATAATAAAAATAAAAACCAGATACTTCTCGGTCACAAATATTGACTTGGACGAAATATGACTACAATATAGCTTTTTATATTGTATTTTCCTCTTAAAGAATGACAGTTTATTGTGTAAGGCAATTAAAAGTTACTTGCCAACTGATTTAAAAGTACGTGTTCTCTCTGATTTCTGTTTTTTTATATAAATATGAATTGAACTGACAAATTTGAGAAAGTACTGAGAAATCTGTGTATGTATGTCTAAGTAAATATTCTTTTAAAATTATAAGTAAAAATTGCATCGACAGTTTAACTTTAACGCTGAGCACTTGATTACAATAGTAAATAAGCAATACGTTTCTGAACTGATATATCGTTTAGTTTTCTACCCAAGATGTTACCATTAGAATCCACCTATGTGAACGAGATTTCAGAAAAAAGAAAGACACAAATTGTCATTCACGTGTGCTATAATTACACGTGTGGCAATTCGACTTCACCACATACGCACAATTGTATAGAACCTGATCCTTCTGGGATGAAAAAGTTTGGGGAAAAATGGCCAACGCCGATGGGCGGCGGCGGCGGC
>BOPP01000017.1:12504219-12542111 GCA_017312745.1 Gryllus bimaculatus | reverse complement strand
GACTACGTAAAAGCCTTTGCCGTTGTGTCGCCGGCGGGGGCTGGGCTTCGCGCGAACCCTTTGGCCCCCTCCGCCGCCGGGCCCTCGCGGCGCCGCTGGGCTGCAAACGAGGGACGGAGGCTCGGGCCCGCCCGCCGCCCGGTCCAAGATATCCGACGAGGAACGCCGCACTGCTGTTTAGCTCCGTCTGCGTAGGAGGCCGAGATTTGGACACTACGCGGAAAGAGTTTCAAAACATCAAATTAACGTTCTTGGAATCAGTACTTTGTTCGTCATACTTCAATGTATTACGGAAGTAATACAAATTTTACCACCCTTCATATTTTTAGAAGGAAATAATAGTTACTTACGCACCTAGGCCGATGGCCCTCGTTGTTTGTTTTAATTTTTTTTTGTCACCGCTCGATCATAAGAGCCACTGGAGCCCATGGTACATAAATGATTTTACTTTTTACCTAAAATGAATTATACATATTTACTTATTTACTAATTAATAGTTGTTAACTTGACTCGCTTTGTCATTTCATGTTTCCCTCCCATAATTCCCTCTGTGAGCGGGAAGAAGCAACTTTAAACTGATTTCATATTTCCCTCGTCTTCACGATTCTCTGGATCCATGTAAGTTAAACAGTGAATACGGAGCTCTGCATTGAAGGCACTAACAAGCAAGTAAATGTCAGTAAAAAAATAATAAAAAAATTAGAAAACGTAACCTTTGTTTTTCGAAGTCACCAGAAACACATTTATTTCAAGGTATTCCATTTAATTGGAAGTTTGCACGCTTATTAATTATTTAGTTGATCAGAGGTGTTCAAAAATTACAAGTTTCCTAAAATATCGATTCTGTCAGTTAGTTGGCGAGAAGAAGACTTTTGTGTGTCCTTTGCTAGGAATGAACCGTGTGTAATTAAATAGCGGCATCGTGTCGTTATAATTGGTTTCGGATCAGTTCATCGTCAATTTCAGTTGCAAACCAAAATTCGGAGGATACGTGATGAATGGTTTTGAATCAGTAAAAACATTTGGCGCATATTTCGATTTACAAATGCCGAAAATATCTTTGTAAATAGATCTAGTGTTCAACATCAGTTATTCACTCGTTTCTGATCTGCTGTTGTTGGCATTTCAAAAAGTTGGTTTAAAGCAAGTTGATATCGTTTTTCCTTTCACTTTATTGTCGTTCCAAGAGTATCATTAAAATTTGTGGGCGGATTCGTGAATATCTGAAGATACTTAAACCTTCGAAAACGGCTCACCTTTAGATCATTTATTCTTTATTTGTGAACTTTCATAGTGTATTCTTTACTTAATCACTCAACGAAACGACCGCATTAAGTCAAGAACGATATACAACTAAACAATCCCCTACCATTCTTTAATTAATAACGACAAAGTAAGAATCAGGGCTATTTAACATTTTTCTTAAAACCTTCATTCTTTCGTCTACCGCTGTAGCCGATTTCACGCAGAATCTTCCCCTAAAGCTTCCCGCGCAATAATTCCATGATGCGCGACCAACTCCTAAATGAAATCCCCCCCGGGCGATCGGTGGGGAGCGGAGGGAGGGGGCAACGCGCGAGGCGTGGAAACAAAAGAAGGATGGCGGGCGGTGTGACGTGAATGTTGGCGGCCGCGTTGGCATGCAGAAGGCGCGCGGAGGCGGCACGTGTTGCGCGGTCCGGGCATCGATCCCCGGCGACGCAGTGCGAGGCATGATTTGCTCGGCGCCTGTGCCTTCTCTGCCGCTCACGTCGCGCCGAATGGGCTGAGCGACGCGCTGAATCCCTTTTGAATGTAGCATGCAAACGAACTGTAGTTTTGCTGGCGAGAAGTTTTCGTTTTCGGGGGAGGGGGGGGTTCATGTGCATGCGCCTTGTTTGTTCGCTTTCTGACCAAGGTATTTTTGATGGAGCCGCCTGATCAGGTCCGTAGCACCATTTTAGGGCTGCTAACAACCCTGGAAGCAGTGATGATATTGTGTCAAGTTCTTTTGTAGACACTTAGAATTCCCAATAAGAATCAATTTACTCGTTTTAGGGATTCTGTAATCATTATTTTCTGACACAATCTGAGATCGAATGTTCGCATAATTTACGAGGAAACAAAATGTGTCGCCAAATAGCTTTCATCATTCTACATTCAATAACCAGATTTTTACAGTGCGCTGTTGCGATGCTCAGAACATTTGTGTTCCCTCAGAGCGCTTCACTATTGATGCAAGGCGATAAGATCGCAAGCAATGCCAGAGGTGTGCAAATTATTAGACTGAACATTTTTTCGGTAAATTTGTACATAACGTACGTGTTTGTGTAGTCCTATTAATTCCTATAAATTTGCCGGACTCGCAGGATTTGTTTCATCCAATCATGATATCCTCGCTTCAGTGAAATCTCTCAAAGAAAACGCAATTGAAATCGTTCCTGAAAGCTATTTGTACAAGCCATACAACATGTAGTGAGTGTATCTTCTTCCATTAATCAATTTAACTTTCAATCACATGTTACATCTGATTACTATTGAACGAAGCACGCGCATATATTGCTTAATTATTTTAACACTACAAGACGATTACGTGCGAA
Organism: Gryllus bimaculatus; assembly: GCA_017312745.1. Lineage (NCBI taxonomy): Eukaryota > Metazoa > Arthropoda > Insecta > Orthoptera > Gryllidae > Gryllus > Gryllus bimaculatus. Next base: position 12,539,532 of record BOPP01000017.1, on the reverse strand, counting down.
ATTGCTCACAATAAAAACCTTTTCTCTCGCAACGTATTCTAGTAGGGAATTATTTCTAGTAATAGAAATGCAAATCTGCTATGAGTATCAACACGTCGTTGCCATAGTTATAGATTGAACCAGATTCAGCGAATATTGGTCCTGTTTTCAAAATACCTTTATAATTCTTATAAGTGTCATGTTTCTTATTAACCAAAGAACTCATACTCTATAAAAGGACAGAAAAAGGACATCTGCTGAGCTTGCACCCGTCCGCCGCTTACTACAGCCGCGCCCTTTCTCTGTCTCTCTCGCTCGCTCGCTCGCGCGCGTGTGCGCACACACACACGCACGCACACACACAAACACCAATTAAAATCTTAGAAGTTGTTACAATTGATAGGCCACTTGAATTTTAATATATATTGACCACTAATAAGTACACTTGGGAATCACAATTAAGTCAAAACTCCTAGTTGAAGGTAACCATATGGTGTCTACCACAACGTAAAATGGGCACGCAGGCCCATAAATAACTAATTAAAAAACATGAATGGGTGAAAACCAGAACCGGATTAGTGACATATAAATTCTCATAAATCTTTTCATTTAAGTCAATATCATTGAAAAAATGTGATGCTTTGTTTCAGCATTAAAACCACAGCATTTCAATTGTTTATTAAAAGCACGAAAATACTTTGCCACTGACATATAGATAGATATTTATTATTTCTGTAGGTTAGTTTTCGCAACCTTATGGCAGAACACTACAAATTACGTATTACAATTAGGAATATTAATACAATGAAACTTTAAATTAATTTAAGACATTATTATTATTATTATTATTATTATTATTATTATTATTATTATTACTATTATAGCATTAACTCTACATTTTGTGTGTCTTGCACAGATATTTTAAACTAATAAAATTTAACAGTTCCACTTGTTTCTATTTCTCCATAGCCTAAAATAAACACGTTTTTCTCAAAATTTATAAAATGCCACATATACCGTTCTGGTTTTTACCCATTCATATCATCCTAATAAATGTATCTGATACACCTATATATAAGTGTATCAGTTGAATAAATGTCCGTGAATATGAAAATGACTTTTCGGCTTAATGAATTTAAGACCCCCTTCCGTACAAAAGCTTTGCAAGTACAACTGAATCATGGGGCAGATTCGTGTTTAGAGCTGAAATGACATTAATTTAAAGTTCTCCGAAGTCGGTCTCACAAAGCTACTCTTTGAACATACAGTCTGCCCTCCAAGGTGCTACTACGTTAACCAGTGCGGAAGCCGTGTTTGTGCGGCAGGCCGCGGGACAGCGCTGTTCACGGTCCGGGATTACGTCAGAGCGACCTTCGAATTTCCGAGTCCACGCGCTTTCGCGTAAAGCAAGGTGAAGGAAGATGAGCAGGTGAGAGATTCGAATCAGGGACACGAATAAGGAAAGCCGAAGAAAGAAAACACAAACGAAGGAACAGGGTTTTCGGAAGGAAGGAACTGAAATAGACCCCGAAAGTTAAGGCGGCGACGTGAAGTGATAAAGGGAGAGGAGAACTAGAGCGTTATAATGAAACAAACCAAAACGAGTGAAGAACCATGCCATGACATCGGAAGAACGAATTTGAGGGACGAGGTCATAATAGTAAAGAGAACGATAGAAGCTAATTGGCGGTCGTTGGAAAACGAGAAACTGAAAAAGAAGAAGGAAAGCAAGAGCTGCTGTGGATCTCGAATGGAAGTGTAAGGGGAATACGGCGCGAAACGGGGTCGGCCTTGATATTGACGTGTGGTCGCATGAAACATAAGGGAAACGACGAAGAGATAACCAAGAAGAGCAAGAGAAATAGGAACTGTAATTCTTGTCAAGAAAGGCCGGTGATAAACAGAAAGCGGTTGATGGCCACGACCGTAGGATCGTACATCGATTGATGTATCCAGGCGGATCAACTGCTACGGTCAGTGCACTGCATGGCGAGACGCGGGGACCCCCTCTCACCCACCGGGGCAAGCTCCGAGCCCCCGACATGTGGGTTAGTGCAGTGCGTGTATGTGGAAGGTGCGAGGCGCAAGTGTTAGGGTACCACTGCGGCATTCGCCTGATATTGATCGGAGAAACCGCTCACAGCAGCCGGCGGCTGAATTCGATCGCCCTAGGACCCCGATCGCAGTCACTGGAGTCGGCGGCAAAGCTGGGGTTAAGCGAAACTCAGCCCCTGAAATAACGTAAGAAAGATAAAGGCCGAAGTCGTAGGCTTCCGCGACCAGAGTCATGTGGGTGATCTGGGCTGTCCGAGTGACGCCGCGTCGAAGGCTGAGTTGCCGAAGTTTCGACCATCCTGTCGTGACGGCAGGATGGTCGAAACGTCGGCAACTCAGCCTTCGATGCGGCGTCACTCGGACAGCCCAGATCACCCAAAGATAAAGGCCGCAATCACGGAAAGGAGAAATCTAAAAGAACGAAATCGAGATAGAAAAGAGACGACCACGAGAGCGTGGGTTGATTAATGTTTCCAGGCACATGACGCACGTGAAAAGATCGGAGCGGAGAGAGAGAGAGAAAGAGAAAGAGAGAGACACGAAGCGCTGGCTGAAGAATGCAATAAACCGCGGCGGCCGAGGTGCCCGCCTGCCACCGCGCCGCGGCGCTCAGTATCGACTGCGAAACGAGAGAGGCGCGGCGCGGCGCTGCGGGCGGGTCGACGCACAGCTTTCCCGACAGTCCCGTGGCGTTTTCTGCCCAACGCCACGCCACCCGGCGCAGCTGGATATAATGGCAGTGGCGAGACCCAGGACGAGTGCCTGGCCCCGCTCAATGTTTTAATTCTGGATATGAGTGACCTGGCGAAAAATGTTTTCGAATTATAAATCAACATATTTTTCCTCGTTCACAAATGTTAGTGAAACTTCCTAGTTTGGTATTCAATTCATTCTATACCTTTTCAGTTTCAAATTGGGAACAAGCAAAATCACGTTAGGCCCAAACCATTCTTCCAAATTGACTTAACAGGTTGAAACACAAAAGTAAATAAAAATCATGTTACAACCATTTATACCCAAAGACTATTAATCACAAAATTAAGTAACAATAAAAACAAATTACATTTGGAATAAATACGATATTTCTGTTAACTATCTGACTGCACAGTCATATATACTCCTTTTCTCAGAAATTTCTATTTCCTTTCTTTGAACGTCCTTTCGTTCGTGAAATAAATTACATTTTGTTCAATCTACGCATATTATAGGGGTATTATCTGCCTCATAATTTAAGAGCTGTAGCACATATTCGTATAGTTTTCTTTTATTTACATCGCTCTTCATTTTCTCAGGCTTTACGATTGGCTTTTATTATAAAATTAAGCCATCTAAATGTTGGCGTAGCCATGCGGCGGAAACAACAACTTGATGCTCATCTTCAAATTTACGTTTTAGTTATTTTAATGTATTTTTTTAAAATTTTCCTCTGTGTACTGAACCATCAAATCCCTGGGTTCCTCTTTAATTTTCACTCGTCTTCGTCCACCGCGTTTCGTCTTGCATTAACAAAATCTTAAGCACAAAAACTATCACCATCACAACAATCACAATATTTTAGCTTGTATGTATGTACTTTGACATAACAGCTCTTTACGAGCTAAGACCTACCAGTATCGTTACGGCCTTGCAGCCATGGGTTAAGGGGTATGGTTAGCACATATTTTAGCTCGTAATTTATCAATAATTTTGGTTTGGTTATCATTGAATCCGCTACATTCTTACAAAATACAGATTATGGGAGGAGGAAGGAGTATTGGCAAGATGGAAGATTTAAAGGAGTTCATATTTCCTCACCCAATCTCCATTAAATTATGCAAACTCCTCATCAACACTGTGCTTGGGGCTTCGAGACACCTCCATTGAACTAGCTTGCACTTCCCTACCCCAGTAGTAGAATATATAAAATAGAATATCAACAAAATGACTTACATTTCACTTGCTTCACCCATGTAATTTCATTTTCCTTATTTATGCGTACTTTTACTGTCAAGCTGACCCATTGCTATGAATTTCCAAATTAAGGACAAGACTCTGCCTTCAGTGCTCGCAACTAATATTTCAACATCATTTAGTGTGTGCAACGTAATTACCAGAGCATTTTATGCAAAAATAGTTTTAAGAAAACTAACCTCTTAAATCCATTGGATGGTAAATACAGATATCTTCAATTCATTTCAGAAAATCACTCACTTTGCCACTTCTGTTAAATCGAATTACATGTTTCTTACTGTTTTGTCACGATTTACTAATTGAACACCAATTTCAAAATTTCCTGGCGTTTAGTATTGAAATATGGACACTCACAGGACACAGCAGACACAATCCTACACATGACCAAGGCCACCCCTCCAACTTCCCCTCTGCTGTAGGTTTATCCTTTGCCTGGACGGTGCAAGTAGTTGGTTTACTCTTCCAATCAACCTCAGGTTCTAATTTACGTTTAATTTTTCTTCTTCTTCTTCCACTCAAGGATTAGGTTTTAGTGCCTGTTCTGTCTTCACTTGTACTTAAAAACTATCTCTTCCTAGCTCTTCCGACATCTGTGTCCTTTTTGATGATACTTCATCACTAGTCGTGGAATTTTCTCCATCCATTCTTTCAACATGGTGCTTCCATAATTCTCTGAATTCTTCTATTTTTGCTTGAGGCTTTTAAGCTTGAATTTTGCTTTGATCTCTCTTTTTCATTATCCATGATTCACTTCCATCCAGGAGAATTGGAGCAGCCATTGTCTAATAGAATATCAGTTTTGTGTATTTCCTTCATTTATTTCTCCACACACTGATTGAAATGTATTTGTTTTATTTTCTATGTTTTTGTCCAAGTCATAACTGATACTACAACCAAAATAATTAAAATTAGAAATATGATCTATCACTGTGTTGTCAATTATTATTTTTGAGGGGATGGGGTATTTTACCATGAGTCCATAACATTAGTCTTTGTTTGAGATATTCAGAGATTATACTCGTTTTCACCAAGTTTATGTAGTCTATATAGAGCACTTTGTAATTCTTCTTCACTTTCTTGCAATATTGTTACATCATTGGCATAAAAATCAGATTTAGATGTTTGTTCAATGTATTTCAGGACTAACATCATATTTCCATTTGTTTATTAGATCTTCTACATAAATATTAAAATGAGTTGGAGATAAACTACATCTCTGTTTAAGTCCCTGTTTTGTTAAGATTTCTTCAGTCTTCTTTGCATCAGTATTTATAATAATTTTTGTGCCGCTATATAAACTTATAATGTTGTTTATGAGATGTTCAGGATAGCCTTTTACTCTCTTTATATTCCATAGCTCTAGCTATTCCATAGCTATAGTCTCGGTCAACACTATCAAAAGCTTTCTCGAGTCTAAAGAGTCTTTAAATATATTTTATTTATCTGAAAGGAGACAAGATATTTCATTTAGTTTGTATCTTCATGATTGGATTTGCTGTTTACAAATTTAATATTGTGTATATATTTACTTTCAGTTTATTGAGCTTTTTTTCAATTGATACAATTTTTTCAAAAAGATATTGATATTTTTAATTTAAATAGTTCCCAAATGTTCCATAAATAACAACTGCTTGTCATATGTATCATTAACATATAAATCATAATTATAAGTAGCAGTTCAAATTCACACAGAAAATTACTATAGTGGACTCCTATTTCACACTTATTTTTCTTTCAGAATGGAGGTGCCCACATCCATGACCTAACGATAGGATATGTTGTGGATGGTAAAGACTACGTATTGGACCTTCGTTTAAATAGGTAACAAAACATTGGTGTTCCTTATTCACACTATTATTTCTGCATTTAAGCAATATTGATAATAAACATGATTAAACTCTGGTATTGTATAGAAAGTAAAGAATGAAAATTTGTTTTACAGGGAATTGATTCCCGAGTCATATTTTGAACGATATCAACATAATGGAAGGCACGTTGTGAACAGGCCTACTGGAAAGGTGAAAAAATTTTCATGTTTTAATAATATTTAATAAGGTATATAATTTTAAAAAGTAACTGAGCTAGAATATTTGTTAAATTTTCTTTTTATAGGATGTGGAATTGTGCCAATATCAAGGACGTTTACGTGGAGTACCAGGATCTTGGGCTGCAATTTCTACATGCCATGGTCTTAGGTAAACTTCAATTTTACTTTTAATTATTTCATTATTCATCACTTTTCTTTATTAAAAATACACTTTGCATTTTGATTGAACCATAGACCACCGTGAAACAATTGTGCAAATGTGTTGCACTAAAGAAATGTTTTTGTGTAAAATGCTTGTCACATAATATCTTACTTCCAATTCTGCAGCATTGCAAAAATGTTAAGAAAATTGTATTTGTGCCCCAATTTAATAATTAAATGTTTCTTTTACCGTTTTTGTTAAAATTATTACATTGCACAACATATTGAATTGTTAATTTTTTAGAAATTTACTCATTAATGGATTCTGAAGTAACAACTTATTCAAAATATCTAAATTTAAATTTCTCCAGATAGATAAAGATCATGAATCATTATGATTTTGTAGTACTTAATGTTCCAATATTGCATCTGTTTTTTCTTTTTTTTTGTCTGAGTCACTGCTTTATTTCAGTGGTGTTATTTTTGATGGAGAAGAATTACACTATTTGGAAAGAGGGCCAGACTCGGCTGATCACACATTTCAAAAAGAAGAACATGAAGGAAGTAGCCTAGGTTCTCATTACCTGTACAAACACTCAGATCTCACCACAAATCACTCATGTGGTAAGTTATTCAATCACTTATCTTTCCTAGTACGTTTGCTGGCCAGTTGAACTAGTGCAGGGCTGTCCAACTGGCAGCCATTGATTGAGCCATACAAAAGGATGTTCGTAAGCTGTGGATATTTAGGCAAGAGAAGCTGTAGAAATAAGCAGGCAATATAGGCATTTATAAGGGACTATATATTTAACTTAATCTTGTTTATATCCGTGTGTGGAAAATTTCTGAAGTAAACATAATATAGTTACCTTCATGGAATGTTTGCATTTATCATTGTTCTGACAAATCCTTTCATTCATTGTTGGGCAATTCAGACAAAAAGTTTGAAGTGCAAGAGCTGCTGTTTTGCTTTTCATTAAACGCATGCTAATTCTCTAACGCTGCACATTTTTCTCTAATTTAATGTAAACATAAGTTAAAATATTGTATGGTTTGTTTTCGTCAGAATGCATAGCACAAATGTAACTAGTGGCAATATAACAACACACACTTACTCACTATGTCTAAAAATATTTTTCAAAATTTGCAATTTTCAAAATTTCAAAGAGTTCAATGAAAATTAAATCTGCGCCATTCTTTTAATTAATCTTTGTGTCAATGGGAAAATCAAGTATTTGCTAAAGAAGTAAACATTAGCAGTGGTTTTTGAGATCTTTTAAAAGTAATTTATATGAAATTTGAGTGGCAATTTCTCAAAACCCAGTCGTTAAAAAAAGGCCTTTATTTAAAGAAATGATTTTTAGGGCATATTTCATTTAAGACAAAAATCTCTATATTCAATATTGTCTGCAATGTTAACTTTTTGCAATTTTCGAAAATAGTGTTCGCGAAAAATGGAACCAGCAAGAATTTTTTTACCGTCCTATGAGTAGAAAATTTTAAGAATAAAAATTGGAGTCGTTTTTGTATTAAAAATTGTTTTAACATTCGAAGTAAAAAAATACTTGACTACCACAAGTGATTTTGCTCGTTATTCAATACGAAATATCCACACTGTGATGACAGTAAAACGGAACATAGATTTATCAATAGTTGTTCAAATTCGCTGTAATCTGCAAGGAGGGAGGCGAAAAAACGTACTATTAAAAACAATGATTAAGAATAATTGCGTGTTGATTCATAAATACGAGAATACGCCACATTTAGGCATTTAAACAAAGAAATAGATATTTATTAGTGACATTGGCTTTTGTTGGAACTATAAAATTCCTATAGGCACTATGTATTAATCCTAAAGCCTCATAATGGATAAGTAACCTATAATCCTACATTTTTCATCGAAGGAAAGAAATGGCAAATGAGCAAAAATCCGCAGGTTAGTTGTTAGTCAAAAGTGGAAGTCTTTGGCATTCATTGCGAGGGCGAGAACACTGCGCGTATCACATGCGCCCTGCCGGGGCCAACGCCCCCTGCACGTAAAACTAGGTGGTTTACATTGAAGGATGTTTTTTTAGTAAATTCAGAAGTCCACAACCAATGCCATGCCATCCGAATGCGTTTAGCTGCGATGGTTCCTCCCCTTTCCCGTTTCAGATCAGCCGGGCAACGTTGTGCCCCTTGAGGCCTTGCAAGTTGGACACCCCTGAACTGTGTGTAATCTCAAGAAAGCTAATATTCTTTCCGACAATGCTACAAAACCAATCATTTCATTTTGTTATAAAGGTTTCTCGATCCTTTATTCATTTTCTTATTTTAATGTAATTTTTGCAAACTTGATTTTTTTCAGTTATAAATTACATATTGTTAAGAAAATATGTTGTATTAATGTATTTAAAAAGTTTGTAAATAGGCCTAAAATTGTCACTTAATGGAAGAAAAAAGCACTTGCTTGTTTTGTCTTTTGCGCATTTGTGTTTCAAAATTCCAGGGAGTATTACCATGTAAACGATTAGAATTTACTAGTACATAGGTAAAATATTAAGTCCTGTTTTTGATCTGTTCAAATCACATTTTTTATCTATCAACGTGTTTTTTGTACATTATCGGTGAAATTTTAAATCCATTCAAATTAGTTTAAATTTACAAGTTCACTACTTTAATAAGCCTTACGCACTTCCTCGGTTGCACTTATTTAGTAGCATGATGCTGTTTTACAGTGATAGAACGATAAAAATTAATAACTGGTGATACTATCACTAATTAATTAAAACATTGTATGTCTTACTGAAAAGCACGGTTAGTAAAGGGAACTTACCGAAACGATTTCATCGCGTCTTCTTGGCTTAGATGCGAATATAATACACGAGCAACTCCTTTTGACTTCAAAGAAATTCTATTCATCACGCAGTTCTGATATATATTACGACTGTCCAGAGACCTAACCCATGTCACAAGTAAGCCTCCGCCAGAAATCAAGAATCGAAACTCATATTATCCTTATTTACAGGAGGAAAGGAAAACTCCTAATTGAAGGTCTTACTACAGCATAGCTGCAAATATATTGCTTTCGTGCGTTTATTTTGATATCAAAACTCCAAAATCGCTGTAAATGGAATTACCACTTTGTATTTGCAGTTATTGTTTAAAAACCTAGAAAGTAAATTTAATGTTTCAAGGGTCATCTATATTACTAATTTCCAATGCGCGCAGAAATTGAAAGAAAACTACCCAGCCTCTTGCTAAGTGAGAAATATTTGTAGTTTCTTTAGAAAATTAAAACAAATAATGAACGTTTCGATTTTGACTGGAAAACATTTGCAAGAAATGCAAACATTTATGTTTTTCCGCATAATCTCGTACTGCGACTGAATTCTCTTGCGTCACTGCTTTTGACACAGCAGACATCATGCGACAGCAAGACTCCAAGGAAGAGGTTGCTCGCTATTAAATATGTTATTCACATGTGCATTATGAAACATCAACTTTTTTGGTATTCTAGATAAATAAAGAATTGTTGTACTGTGCCACATATACTAGTGTATTATATTAGGCAACTTTGTAGGTGATTAGGGAAGAGACGTTTTCTTTCATTTTACTGCCGTAAGCTCTTCATAAAACTTTATACAATTTTGATTGTTGTGATGAAAAGTAAATTTAACACACCCGATGTCAAATTTGTATTATTATTATTATTATTATTATTATTATTATTATTATTATTATTATTATTATTTTATAAGGCATGGGAGTTCAAGTTATTTTAATGTTGTTATTGATGTATAATTTTACTTTTGAACTGAACCTTTTTAACCCAGTTCATTACAATTTAATTCCTTTAATTTTTAAATATTCATGAACATTTTTAGTAATGTTTAAAACAAAATATTTACAAGGTGAGTAAATGGTATCTCTGTTACGCCTTAATTATGACCAATCAAATCAATTCCCAGTGGCCGCCAATTTCGTATCAGAATCGTTTCCCCGTATCGTTTCAGAATCGGATATTAGGGGAATCGGGAATATCCAAATTTGTCTCGTCGAAATTCCGTCATATTTCCATGGCGGACACCATCCAGTTCCTTCTCTATTTTAGAGAAAAACATGTTAATTACCTCTTCATCAGTGGCAGCCTTTCCGTAACTCACATTTCTTTGAGAAAGAAGTTTTGTGGCGTCGGAAAAACGATTCTGCCCAGTCTCTTCCCAGAAGATTTTTTTGGAAGAGAAACATCCACATCCCTACCTGTCCTGGCGAGATAAGCTTTCACGACGCGTCTTAGATCAAATTATTGTAAACAGCGTTGGCCTTTTGGGCGCTTTCGCCGGTCTCGTGGATAAGCCTCGCACCTCTTTTGTCTTTAACCATTAAGTATTTCTATGAATGTTGTACCTAAAATAGATGAAAGAAAAGAATAGAAATCTGCGTTTATCAATCTTTCAACAAATACTAACCTCAAAGATGCATCTCGTAGTGATAAAGTGTTATTCAAAATTAATTTAACGGCCTCGTTAAGGCGTTCCTCTGAATAATTTTGATAAGAACTAACAACCACCTTCCTCGCGTATGTCCTAGGCATGGCTGTGGCCTATTTTGCATGCTACAAAAAAGAAATTGTGTTATAATGAACTGCCGAAGTAACCCCGCAAACTTCAAACTTTTCACAAACTTTTTTGTACTTTTTCACATAAGATAAACAGAAACCGTCAAAAAGTCTTAAATTTACAATGTAATGTGGCTAACATACGCATCTTCAAATATATTTATCTGTATTAATCTGTTTGTAACAGTACGCCACTCAGAACAAAGTTTGTATGATAGGCGGCGACAACGCAAAAGATGTTTACATATAGTCAAACAGCGCGGGAAATAAAGACAGGGAGGTTTCAGATATCGGTCATTAGTCTCTGTTCATGCCTGGCTACAACCACTTTCTAATTACGATCACGTAGCGCGTTTGAAAAACTCGAAAATTGGCCGAGTGTCACAATGTTAACCCGCTAGTCACAAAGTAATCCCCTGTTAACTGGCAACCGACTCGATACGCGTTCTGAAATCTCGCTTTCGGAACCAAGCCCCGAAAGGCATGTTTGTTATAGAAGTTGTGGTTGATTTTCCGAGTGTCTCGTGATATTAGCCGTGTTTGCTTATTTCTATCTTCAATATTGTAGTTGTAGAAAGACGCCAAAAAATTATGTTTCGCAATTCTCGAAAATCCAGAAAGTTCTATGAAAATGAGACCTATGCCATTTTTTAAGCTTCCTTTACTGTATCCGAAGAAAAAAAAATACCGTATTCCAAATACGTGTAGCCATTTTTGCGAAAATTTTGAAAATGTTAAGGCTTTATGTAAAGAACACCCACAATCAGAATATTTGTTTCAAATTCGCAGAGGGTCTCAAGTTCGGCCAGATCGATCAAGGGATATAAATTATGGGGAAAATCATATGAACGGTTTCGATCCTGTAAGGTTGATCACCGAAGAATGACCGGAAAGACGTTTTGCCGTAAACCAAATTTTCAGTAGCGCTCACCCACGTGGATTGTGACTGCACAAGGTGTTAGAAGAAGTAATTGACTTCACAAAGGAATAAGATTTGTCCACTTTTTCGAAATCTGGGACCCACAATACGAATTTTTCTGACAAAAATCACCTCCATACTCTGCAGCTTTACAATACTTTGTTTACTACGTAAGTATGTAGTAGGCGAGAAAATAAAATGAAGAGAACTTGGGAAGACGGAAGAATAATTTCCATAAAGTATTGCATGCTCCTGCAGTCACGAGATGCCATTGAACGGAGAGTAGACGATACGGGTATCTGTTCATTAGATTATTTATCACTATCATTGAGATATTTGAATTTTGGCATTTCATTGTGTATTTCTAGCACTGTCGCGATATGCACCTTGCATTACGTCCAAGTAAAAATGTGTTGCTAATGCGATATTCAAGACGATCTGTGCATTTTTATTAAAACAAATAAAATGAAACAATATTAATTCTGAAATTGTGATATCATTTCATGAACTATAAACTTTATTGAATAGTGATATGATTATGAGATAATCTTTTACGTTTTTTTAATTGTTGGCATAATGTACTTGTTTAATATCGACACTTACTTTCATTTTGTGTGTAAATAAGAAAAACTAACTAAAGAGTGTGTTTTTGATTCCTCCTTACATTGGCTTTCTGCCTTCCCCCAATAATATGGGGATGATGATGGTGACGATGATGATAATAATAATTTTATATATATACTAATCATATATTATCATATATATATATATATATATATATATATATATACTATATACTATATATATATTGGTTTAGTATAATGACAATTTTATGTAGTAATAAGTAGGGTTGAATGTATTGAATAGTGTATTTATCGAGATGTACTTTAGAAGTGTTTCGGTTTGTGGTTCAGGAATGTGTGTTGAAGGTGTAAAATTCTTGCAATTATTACACAAAGTAGAAAAGAGAACTTGTGTATTAAAAAGCAATTGTTAGTTTTATATATAAAGAAATTCATATTGCCTAAATAATGTAAGTGAAATTGAAATTTTCAGGGTACTCAGGCACCCCCCATCATATTCTAGAAAGTCAAGAAATTAATAGAATTCTTAGGGTATGTACCTAACTTGTCTTTTATTTTCATACTGATTTTATTTTTATGTGCGCACACACACACACACACATATTGAGTATATTAATTGTCAATCAAAATGAAGATGTTTATTATTTGCGATATTTCTCTTTCAGTACAAAAGGGAGACTGAAATTATTCGAGGACCTTACAATGCTAATAAACAAAGTCGTTATGTGGAATTGGTTCTTGTTGTTGATCATGAAGAGTACAAAAAAATGGAAGAAAACTTGCATGCTGTGTATTATCACTGTAAAGAAATAGCTAATATAATAAACTCTGTAAGTTTAATTATCAGTTCATGAAGAACAGACTTATAAAATATCAGAAATAAACGGAATCAATTGCAACTAAAAGTAGATTTTCTCCTACTTATTTTTGTGTGTTTGCTATTTTAGCTATATGTGCCCTTAAATATATTTATTGCATTGGTTGGTGTGGTGGTATGGACGGAAAATGATGAGATTACGCTGTCAAGTAACGGAGATCAGACCTTACAAAATTTTCTTCAGTATAGGAGAAACAAATTGGCTAAGGAACATCCAAATGACAATGCTCAACTTCTTACGTAAGTATGGAGTTCTTTTTTACTCAACTATTATATCTCCTCTTTGTGTACAGCATTATCCAGATGAATTAAAATTTGCCTTAAATAAGTATTATGCTTGAAAATATTTTTTGTGGATTTTAATTATTTAAAGTACTTACATTTTCATTACTTAATTTATTTCCATTTTCATGAAATTTCTCTCTTTAATTTTTTTCTTAGTAATTAAGAGAATTGAAGTATTTCCATTTTCTTTGTGATTACTGAGTTATTACAATAATTATTTTTCCTTCTTTACAGACGTGTCCAGTTTGAGGGTGGTGTTGTTGGGAAAGCCTTAAAAGGTCCAATTTGTACCTACGAATTTTCGGGTGGAGTGAGTACTGATCATAGTGAAGTAGTTGGACTTGTTGCTACCACAGTAGCTCATGAAATGGGTCATAATTTTGGTATGGAACATGACACTTCAGAATGCAAATGCCCTTCAGATCGTTGCATTATGGCATCATCATCAAAGTAAGTGAATATTTGAGAGCTTCTGAATGTATTGATACTTTTTGTGTCAAGTATAAAATTTATTCTTTAACTTTTTTATTTTTGCAGTTCAATGAGGCCTACTCAGTGGAGTTCTTGTAGTCTTGAATATCTCGCACTTGCATTTGAACATGGAATGGATTACTGTCTGCGCAATAAACCTAAAAGGTAAGTGTCAAGTTCTCAAGATTTTTCAAATCTCTCATACTATTTATTTCTTAACAGTAATATTTCATAACGGTTTATTTCTGGAAAATAAATTTTGAAAATGAGCAACAAGTTTGAAAAAACAAGAAAGATTTCTCTTTTTTTGTGTTGACTTCTCGTACGTCTTTTTTATTTTCAACATTAAATTGAGTGACATTGTTTATAACATGTTTACAAGTTGCTATTGATTAGGATCTTATGCGAGAAAATAATTTCCACAAATAATAAAACTGAATTACTTTTGAAAATGTAAAATATTTTGAAAACTTCTTGTTGCTGAGATTATTTTATTAGGTGAGCAATTTTGAGTTCAAGAGTCAATGCTATTTGGGAAAAAAATGTATTGGATGTGTGATACATTAAATATTAAAGTAAATGACATAACTGTGTTCTATGTAATAGTTATATTTTTGTTTATTTATTGTTTTGTATTGTTTATTTGTGGTATATTTATTTTCAGTCTCTTTGATGGCCCAGTGTGTGGAAATGGTTTTGTGGAAGCTGGTGAGCAGTGTGATTGTGGTTTGAAAGAAAGTTGTGATAACCCTTGTTGCAATGCCACAACATGCATGCTTTATGCTAATGCTTCATGTGCCACAGGAGAATGCTGTGATCTACAGGTATGTAAATCAGTATTAGATGAGAAAATGAAATAAAAACACATAATTGCACTAGATATTAAAATGAAATTTTTTTCTAAACCTGTTTTACAGTTTCCCACTTGTGTAGCTTTTATTTTTAAACATTTTTAATTTTGCAAATTTGAGGAAAGGTCATAGAACATATTTTTTTTAAACATTACACAAGAATAAATTTTACAGACTTGTCGACCAAAAACTGCTGGAACAATTTGTAGAACAGCTGATCATGAATGTGATCTTCCAGAATACTGTTCTGGTCAATCTGAGTACTGTCCAGGAGATGTCTACAAAATGGATGGAGAAACCTGTGACAGAGGAAAGGTAAAAAATTCCATGAATTGTCTTAACTTACTAGTACATAATTGTAAAAAATATGTTTTTATCATTTATTTATTAAAATTTTTAGTAGTATTATTTTTCTTTCTAACTGAGATTCAGTCAGGTCTGTTTATAGAAATAAGTAAATTCAAGTCTTAACCTACAGATGTTTTATTGTTTGGCAGGCATTTTGTTATCAAGGTTCGTGCCGTACCCATTCTGATCAGTGCCGTTTGTTGTGGGGACCATCTGGAAAAAGTTCTGACATGCAGTGCTACCAAATGAATAATAAAGGCACAAGACATGGAAACTGTGGCTATAATAAATTGAATCAATCATTTCTGAAATGCACTGATGAGTTAGTACTTCATAAATTGCATCTCAGTTCTGTTTTGAAACTTCAATTTTACTAGTATTGTGCTGGTATGAATATTTATAATGATTTTGACACCATTTTTAGGGATGTTTATTGTGGAATGCTTCACTGTAAACATTTGAATGAAAGATTGGAGTTTGGGATGGAATCGGTGGCCATTTTATCTCATTCATTTATTAACTCTGGTGGCAGTATCATTCCATGTCGAACTGCAATTGTTGATCTTGGTCTCAATGAGGTAGATCCTGGTCTTGCTCCAGATGGAGCCAAATGTGGCGATGGAAAGGTAAACAAAATTTTCACCTTTTTGCTAAAAGTCCAACCAATCAAACTCTTAAGTTTGTTGTTGTTGTTGGGCTCTCCGTTGGGTATTGTTTTGGGTTGTTTTAGGTAACTAATAACACAAGTGGTTAATGCGACCTAAAGCAAACTTAATATCTCTATCTTTTTGTAATTTTATAATTTTTTTATATATTCACAATATCAACTATCAAGTAACATTCATTCAATATTTTTGAATGTATTTAAAAAAAATTGTTATGTCGTAGATGTGTGTTAATCAAAGATGCAGATCAGTGGGCTCCTTACGTTTGGGTCCCGATGTTTGTCCTCAAGACTGTAATGGAAATGGTGTTTGCAATAGCAAAGGACATTGCCACTGCAAGACTGGGTTTGCCCCTCCTTTTTGTAATTATCCAGGTACTGGTGGCAGTGAAGATAGTGGACCTGCATCAGATCCACATGGTAAGTTGTTCCTTACATCTGTGATACAGATTTGCCCAGGGTAGATACATGGAAAATATTAATAATTGATCGTGATTGATTTTAGTGCACTAAAATATTGATTTTCATTATGTACGTCTGAACTATTTGAGTATTGAAATTACAAATATCATTGTATGATGTCAATTCAAATTCTACAGCTTATATCAATCTCAGAAATTCCCTATCATGTAAATCACAGTGCATTCTACTTATGATACTACAAAATGTCACTTAGCCTGGAAGCATAAGCATAGTCATGCTGAGCTATGTTATGCAAATATTTATAAAGCTAACACTTTACTTTAATTTTATTTATTCATTTATGAAAATCACAATTTGTTACCAAGTGTAGTAAAAACTTATCAATTAAAATTGTATAAAGATGTTAAAATATCATAAGATGCTTTAGTATATCTGTATCAAATTGTGAAGTATTCTGGGTCAATGTTGCCTATGAAATTTTTATTTTTTGTCCAATTTTTACAACAAAAATGAACTATGACCCTAACATAAAAATTAGATTTTTGGTCTTCTTAGCTCTCTGTCTCATCCCCACCGCCACCCCTCTGTAGTCAAATGTGTATGAAAGTATATTTAAAATTTGTAGGTGTTTTAAAGGTGGCAAAAGGTAACATCTGTTTATTATTATTATTATTATTATTATTATTATTATTATTATTATTATTATTATTTATTTTTATTTTAACTACAGCCTAGAAAAAAATTAAAAGGATCGAAGTTTTGAGATTTTTTGTGCTTGTTCCCATGTTCAAAGACACCCTAGAGCTTAATTCTTTTCTAAAAACATTTTTTTTCTTTTGAATTTTGCCAAGAAAATGTCATCATATGGGGCTCTCCATAAATTACATAGCACAAATTTGGAATATTTTGACACCCCCCCCATTGTAATGCTCACATAACGTGCGCTTGGAACCCCTAAATAATTACATAACGCTAGAGATCCCCCGATTTAGAAGAAATAAAAATATATTACGTCACAGAAAAAACAATTTGTATTAATTTTATTTGTGGTCTATTTTTAAATTTTTGATAATGAAAGTCAGAATTAATTGGCGATAGTGACTACATGTTACAATGACATTGGGAACAAGTGCTACGTGAAGGAAGGATGCAAAAAAATTAAAATTTCTTACAAGTATGCGTACGCGTCAGGTACGCATCATGGGTGATGCATGAGTGACAATGTACTGCACCAATTTAATTTGATTCTAGAATATGTTGATTTTGAAGTTTTTTTTTGCTATCTTACATATTCTATAAAAACTCATGAAAAAATAATTTCATTTATTGTAACAAATTACAATATAACTTTAAATTATTTATTTTTTAAAAAAAGTAATTTTTATATTATTTTTTTCTATTAGACAGAAAAAAGTAATTTTTTTATCCTCCCCTCTTTAGTTTTACATAATTTATGGACAGCCCCATGTTAGAGTCATATTTTAACTACTCATATGGCATTTAATTTTAGGAACTTTCTGCCATTTTATTTAGTTTTATAGGGTTCTCTTTAGGCATTATGAAATATTTTTGTTGTAATATGTTTGGGTTGAATCATTTACATTGTTCAAATTGATGTCAGATTCATAATTACAGCAAATAAGTGGAGTGGATATATCATTTGAACATAATAACATTTTTTAATAATGGATTTGTAAGGTGTAAGGTACTATGTTTGCTTGTTTCTGTAGCACACCATTGAGAGATATATGTTAAGTATAACTATTAATAACCCAATTTTTAATGTTAGTGGTTGACTAATTATACTTTTCATACTCTTTTTTAGCTCGAAAAGATGTAATGACAGCCTTGTATGTCATCTTCTTGGGAATTGTGCCATTTGTGGCATTAGTAGCTCTGTTCATGTACTATACTCGTCGCAATGTCAAGCACTGGTGGAAGAAAGGTGGTCGCTCTCCATCTCATGTTGCTGCATCAGATAATCAAGGCCTCCCTCCGTATGTAGTCACCCAGTTCTGTTCAAATTTTGGCCAAAGACTCAGTCAGCTATGTAGATGTAGATCCTGTGCTTGTGTGGATAATATTCGTAATGCCTGGACATGGGTATGCATGAAGTTTAGTAGTTGTTTAGCACTCACCAGGACTCCTTCTGTAGATGCTAATATAGATCACCAAAATGCTCATACTAAAAGCCCTGCAATGAAAAATCCTATGCTCATTAATAAAAACATTGAAATTTCACCTGGTAATTTGGTTTTCACCACTAACACATGTATTTCTACTAAAAATGATTTAGAGAAAAGGGAATACCAACCAAACCCACATCAAATACCAACTGTCACATTTACTTCAGGTAGTTCTCAAAATGCAGACACTGGTTCTCAAAATGACCACATTTATGAAAATATAGGCACAAAACAAAAGAAGAAGAAATCTACAGGATTCAGTACGCAAACCATTCAAGGGGAAATACATTCTGTAGAAAATGAAAAGATTAGAAAAAAAATTGGAACAAAACCACCTGGTACTTCAAAACCTGGTATGGCTCGTAAAAATTCCAAAGGATTACAATTGATGACTGATATTGATCCAATGAGAGACAAGCTTTTGAAAACACCGGACTCTGTTACACCAGACACTCCACCAATAGTAAAATTTTCTGACAATTCACAAGGAAAGGTTTGCCAACAGATACTAAATATCCAATCTAGGTTAGACAGAGATGCTTCTAAACATACATTGAGGACACAGAGACCCACTCAACCTCCTCCTCCAGTCCACTCTAATGTAGGTTTCAAAGCAATTTCAAAAAAACCAAAAAAATAATCATGCTTAATTTCTTAGTCATGTAATGCTTGATTTTATGTAATAAATAGTGTGATGTGATTGTCTCCCATGCCTTTTTTTATGTGTTGAGAAAAAGTCATAGAATTGCATGTATTCTAGTCACATGGGGAAATGTAGATACTTTTTTGATCACTGATTTATTATTTGAAAATATTTTTGTGTTTGTATTTGTAGATATAAAATGTGAGTGAGAGAAAATAAATAAATTGCAAATCTGATGTCATGAAATTTCAATAAGTGCAATTTTATTTATCCTACCAAATTGAAATCCAGTTGACCCATTTTATAAGTGATAATTATTATTATCACTGATAAAATATAATTCTTATCCAATTTCTGAAAGCAAAAATAAATATAGAAGTTAAAAATTTTCTCACTGTTGATGATTTGTGTTAATTATTATTTTTCAGTCAATGGTAATAGAGTAAACACTTGTTACCATGAACTCACTTAACACACATTTTGTTTTGCCACAAAGAAAACTTGAACTGAATTGAATTGAATTATGCCTTATTTTACGTGGCGAGACTCAGGCCATTAGGCTTGCTCTTCCGTCTGACCACGCAAATTTCGCTACGCTCCTTTCACCAACTACCGGAGAAAGGAGGTATCTTGGGCGAGAAACTTGGGACCCATCAAGGGATTACAGTAATACAAACATTTACAATAATTGGATAACATAAATTTTTAATGAATATTGAATATTATAATTATGAAATATAAAATATAGTATTAAAACTTTAAAATATAGTATTTACTGAAGTAGTTAGAACACTATTTATATGAAAATATCAGTTTTACATTTCTGTATCAGCATGACATGAAAATAATTCATTCTTTCAAACTTGTTCAAACTCAAAATTCAAGTAAAGAGTACTAAAGTGAAACATTTGTTAGAAACCATTAGGTTTCATAACAATCATAATTTTATTTTATTCAGTAAATAATTTTACTAATGAAATTGAGGAAAGCAAATTCGGAGATCAGAAGAATCTTAATAACACATTAAATGCATATATATGTTTCAAATATTTGTATAATAATGTAATGTTGTAAATAATATCTCTAATTATTACGAAATGACTACTTTGTACAAGGGGTCTATCATTTGCTCATGTAACAGGCATGATTTTGTGGATGTTGCATGCTTAACATCAAAGGCTTGATACGCTTTTCTCCCTCTTTTTGATTTGTGCTTTCACACTCCCTCAAGTTTGTAATATGTGTTGATTGTGTATGTCTGTTTTTATAATGAATGCACCATTTGTTGTTTTTTTAAAATATTTTCTCGTATTATTTACATTACTGATAAATTCTATTCAAGAATTTAAATATAAATTCATTGACCTTTTCTGCTTTTTCCCTTGCCTGTCAGCGCTAATGATTTGCTTTTTGCTTATGTATATTTGTACAGGTCAAAAACTGGAGAGAAGAAAACCCAGCATCGTATCAGCAGAGGCAATTCTATGGCGTTTCTTCCAGAACGAAACTTTTCTGGTTCTCATGGGCTTGAGATTTCCAGCCCAATTCCTGCAGATGCCTTCAGTTCTGACAATGCTCTTGCTTCATTGCTTCCAAAAGCGGATGCTGCTAGTGGCTTAAATAACTCTTCATCTGGAAGCCCAGCCAGTCTTCAGAGCAATCTCTTTGGCCAATTCAAAGGATTCAGCATTACTCCTCTTCCTTCTGTTCCAACTGCTTCATCTCAGGCAAAACCACCATCTCCTCCATCAAGAAATATTACTAGCAACCATGTAGCACCACCTGTAGTTCCTTCTTTACCTGCAATGGCAAAACCAACTCCATTACCGCCCAAAAACACCATAGCTAAAAACACTATTGCTGCTTCTACCAATGTCACTACAGCTTCATCTGTCACCACCAGTTCCAAACCATCTAGTGCATCTCGACCTCTCATCAGTAGCCCTGTCCTTGATGCTACAACATGTACTGCCAAGGAACTGATAGATGCTGGAGCAGTACCAGCAGTCCCTACTCGACCTGCTCCCCAAGTCCCTGGATCTTCTACACCAGCCCCAGTGGATAAACCTGCAAGACCTGTATCATCTCCCAATGCTTTAAGTGCTCTTGCTCCTACATCTCTTCCGGAAACTTCAACAGACGACAAGAAACGTAAAGATTCAGGAGGTAACAGCTACCCAACCTTAACTCGCCTTGCATCATTCATGATGAGGTCACAAAATGCTGCTCCAGTCTCAAGAACTCAGTCTCAAAGCCAAAATGTAACTGAGAAAACTACAAAGAAAAGCAAACCAGTTGAGGGAACAAATTCCTTGCCAAGAAAAGTGAACAAGTTGCAGATCGATAGAGAAGTGCTTCGAAATTTAGAAATTTCTAATCCTATTCCCCAGCAAGAGATAGAGATCCCTCAGAAAGCAGTCCCTGTTCGTGCAGCTCCTCCTGTTCCTGATGAAGAGGATAGTTCCAAAAATGTTGTTATGCGTGCCCAAAGTTTACGAGGTAGTGGTCCCATTACCCAGCGACCAGCAATTCCAACCTTTGGTTCCATGAGACAACCACCTGGCACCAAACGTCCTACTAGCATACCTTCATGCACACGTCCTACTTCTCCTCCACCACGCCCACCTCCTCCACCAACTGAAAAGCCTGGCCAAGTGGACCCTGGAATCATTGGACTGCCAGGGTATCAAAATCCACCAGGTAATTCTCAAGATTATTCATATGATGACTGCTTGAATTTAATGCCTGCAAATACGGCTACTCTAGCCAAAATTGATGAAGATATTAGCCCATCACCAAGAGAGAATATTTACGCTGTCATAGAAGAGTCCCCACCAGAACGAGAGAGAAGAAAATTGGGAAATGGAGCCGATATTCCAATTCCTTTGTCTCCGAAATCAGCTCCTGAAACTCCACCAGGAAAGAAAGACAAATTTGAATACACTTCTCCATCATTCAATGAATATAAAACCCCAAAACCCATTGACAATACAGTTTCTGCCGGAAGTGTAGAATCTGTTGGGCTTCTTTCTGAGATAGTAAATGAAATCCAAGCTCGTAACATGGAATCCATTTACAGTACTTCATCGCTGGGAAGAAAGAAAAAGAAAGATGGAAGTTCAACTTCTGATGATGAATCTGTTAGTACATCTACTTCAGGTCCTCCTACTCTCCCTGATAAAACTAGCACAGTTGCTGCATCAAATAGTTCTCTGGGTACATATGTGAATGCTCCATATACAACTTCTAGCATTTACAAACCCATGGGCAGTGTCTATAGCAATGTTTCTTCCCAAAACAGTTCTGGACCTGGCAGCAAACCAAGCTCCAGTTCTGCTAGTTCTAGTAGTGGTTATCTAAGTCCCATGAATATGGTTAACAACGGTTCCTCTAACACTAAATCTGCTGAGACTAACCAAGAGAAGAAGAATTTTAGAACAGGGACATCATTTAGTCCTCCTGTGTCTTCAAGTTCATCATTTGTGCCATTAAAGCCATCGAATAAGCCAACAGAGCCTACTACAAATGTTAGTTCATATAAGCCATATAGCTCTTCTCTAAATCGCTCTCTTGGTCCATTGGCATCAAGTTTCCGTTCATCTGGTAGTTCGCAAACTGACAAAGATAACAAGTCAAATATTTCTGCAGAGTCAACTAAACAGGAAGGAACTGCTCAGAAACCAACAAAGAATATCAATACCACTTTGATGCCATCTGTTGCTTCGGATTTAAAACCCAATCCTTCACTTTCTAGTATTACAGAGAATAAAGTGCAAACCAAGTCAATATTACCAAATAAATCTTCATTGCACAGCACTGCAGCACCACCTACTTCATCCAAACCTGTTATGTCACTTCAACCGAAATCCAGTGGCTCAGATGTAACAAAAACCTCACAAATTGCATCCACAAATAATACAAATTTACCAAGACCAGGCGTTAATGTAGGGAAAACACCTGATGTTGTTTCAAGCTGTGCAGTAGGTGGGAGTGCTGGTAAATCACCTGATGTAGTTGGTGGAGCAAAAATAGATTCTAAAGTAGTTAATAAACAAACCGTTGAACCAAATGTACATAGTGCACCAAAACCAAGTATACAATCAAGAATTAGTGCTAGTGGCAGCAGTGGTATTAATCGAACTCAATCTGCTGGGAATAGTGCAAACAAAGTAGGAAGCACCACAGTTGGAAAGCCAACTCCTATTCATTCTTCATTCCGTGGCGGTGTTGGCAAGTCTCCTCAACCTGCTCCAAAAACATTTAGTTCAAAGGTTAGTGGGGACACTAGTGGGGTAGGAGGTGCATCGGGAACACCAACTGTGCCTGAGAAGAAAACTGTTTTGGGCACTGCAGCAAGAGACATGAAAAGTGGTGTAGGTCGAGGCAGCTCTTTAAATAAATCAGCGTCTGATGTTGGTACTGCCAGAGCTATGCCTATTGGTGCTCGTGCTGCTGCCAGCAAGTTGTCACATGTTGCTTCATTGCAACAGAAGTTTGAAACTGCTGCTACAGGTAACGAAAAGAACAGTCCAGCAACAACTAGACCTGCACCCAGTGCACCAAGCAAACTTAAACCCAATGTAGGAAGTAAACTCAGTGGAAATGCAGGGATTAAAAAATGAAATGACTCAAATATCAAATTCAGTGAAGTTCTAGAATAAAGAACTTGTGTTCATAACATCACTATTTTTGTTTTCTCGGTGTACATTTCAGAGTGTTCTCAGTGTAAATTGTCTCTCAATAGTTGTATTACTGTTTCAAAGTATCTATGCAATAATTCAATGTCAACATATGATTGAGAATTGTTGATGCTTGCAATTGTTTTTAGAATATTTATATTTTTTTCTCTTGTCTGGAACAAGCAGATGCCATTATGTTATATTATGTATCACAGAATTACAGTGTATATCAAGAACTCTGTTCATATTGAAACAGCAAATGATACAGGTTTAAATGAAAATAAAGAGAACAAAACTTGAGCGACATCGCTGTAATTACGCCTAAGGAATGCCGGCATTTCAAACATATTGGCTTTCTTTAATTTAGTTTGAGAAAAAATGTCTTAGGACTATATCACTACTTTTATGGGTCCAAACCTGAAGTTGGTACTAAAGTTGATAGTAATTTTTCAAGTCTTCTAATTCTTCACTGAAAGTTAATATTTCCTGAGTGTTTCCAATGAAACCTAAGTTTTGCACCAGAATCAGATGCTTATAGCATCGTTTTCAATTGAGTGTATTAACATCTGTGCCTTGTTCTGTGTGTTATCGATGAATCAGTGGTCATCAAACCACTAATTTGTGACTGCTGGCAGTCCCGGTTTCACCTCTGAAGGTCGCTTATTAATTTCCCAAAGAAGTCTACACATTTGCATTTTTTGTACATCATTGTTTTATAATAAGTGAAGCTGTGAATTAATTAAGATGCAGTATAAATGTGTACCTCCTTACTGTAAAATTATGAATGTATAGTATTTATGTAAATATAGTGACAAAGTATAAATTCACATGTATAATGCTTTTACATAAGAATTTTCACTTTTTTTGTAATCGGTAATCACCCAATTTTTTATTGAATGTATTTGACAAATGTGAAAATCATTATTACTAGAATATTAGGGAGGACAAAATAAATATTAATCAAATTTTTACCAAACATTTGAAAATGCACATTGAATTTTTAGTCTTGTTAATTAAATGTGTCATTTAGTGAGCAACTGAAGCAGATATGCTATGAATATGACTTAAGATAGATGATAAATGTTGAAATAATCTATAAGAATATTTCATGACCTTTAATTTTGTTGGATACAGCTGTAGCTCAAATGGGAGAAGGCAGAGGGATCAAAATTTCCGACTAAATACTCTCAACATGTATGGCATACATTCTTTGTTATACATTTATTTAATGTACTTCAAAATGAATGAATTGGCTACTATTAGAAATACAGATCATGTTGTCACAAAATTCTTATTGAATTATATTGTGTAAATAATTTCTCTTTAATGAATATCCTGATTTTGTATGTCTTGAAACTTTCAAGATGCTATTTAAAGATCAAACTGATGTAATAGATAAGATTAGGAAGCCTTATGTTACATTACATTATGTTATGTCTTATTGGACATTTTACTTGCACTATAAATATGTACAGTAAATTATCGAGAAACAAGAGTAAAGCAGTGCTATATGGTCTGCAGTGATTGTGAAGAATTTTTACCAGAATATATAATTTGATTCTCTCAACAATTCATAGTGGTCACTTACAACATATCTTATTCAGATTAAAAAATAATTCAACGTTAAAATTTAGTAAATACAAATTTTATATTTTTCATTACGTTAATTTAGTCTTGAAATGCATGGAACCTTCTAATTTTCCATGTGCAAATTTTGAAGATCTTAATAAATAAATGTGATATGACAAATTAATATGTGGTAACAATCCGAGAATGTTGGTATCGTTAGTTCTTGCAGTATCAATAGAAATGTGACATACCTTACTAGTTCAGGAATGTTGACTTGTCACTTTTAGCCTTGAAAGTGTTAACATTTTTCTCTAAGAGGCTATTGAAATAGAGCAACTGTTCAATAACTTGTGTCGTAGAAAACAAATTCTTACCTATTCCCACCTTTAATTGCTACATTCTCCTAAAGAATGAGAACAAGGAAGGAGATGCTTTGATTTCCTTGTTCCAAGGCTCAAAAAATAAAGCCCTTCTCTTATTGGCAAAATGAAAACGAAACTTTTTGATTTTATTTCTGTTTTTATAAATCACTCTACATAGCAACTTCATAATAAAAATATTTATTATTTATGTATTGTAAATAAGCACATATGAAATAAACAAATGTTTAATAGAAAACTATGATTATCAAATGCAAATATTCTAGAAAGTGAATATGAAATACACTCATTCTTCCCAATTTATAATCTGTTAAAAAAAGTGAGCTTAAACATTATTTTTAAAAACAGTGAATAAACTCTCTTACCGTTCACCTTGAAAAATGTTTACAAATATGTTGTTCATTCCCAAGTTAATGCTCAATATTTAAGAGTATGTTTAATTTGTTTTAAATAAAAAATTTTATATATGTATTTTAAGAAAAATGATATTTTTAACATTAATTTTACTTTTCTCAAATTGAACATCTGAATTGGAGGTGGACCTTGTAGATGTGAGAGTAGACAAGTACTGGAATTGTCAAGATGAAGTCAATGAACTGTACTTGCATTCTCATTCATCTTTGCAAATTTTGCTTCAATCAGTGGTATTAGTAACCTTTCCATTGTAAAATTTTTCTTCCCAAACACACAACACAGTTAATATGAGTAACGCAGAACATATACAATGTAGAGGAATGTAATGATAGAAGAAATATACTCAAAATATGACTTGAACTGATATGTACCCTTATTATGTAACATTTAATATCCATATTATGTTTCAATACCCAAGCTAATTAAAAATGGATATCTTAAGCAGTTGCTAGACGTTATCTTGGTCATCATTAGCAGACTATCTATATTCTATTCATGGTACAATAATAAACATGGCAATGAGCAAATCATAATTCTGAAAAGGTAGGCAACTAACAACAC
The DNA here is from genome assembly GCA_017312745.1 of Gryllus bimaculatus. NCBI lineage: Eukaryota > Metazoa > Arthropoda > Insecta > Orthoptera > Gryllidae > Gryllus > Gryllus bimaculatus. Next base: position 12,512,906 of record BOPP01000017.1, on the reverse strand, counting down.
ATTAGTTTTCCCAAAATTAAAATATTTTCAAATTTAGAAGCAATAACACTTTTTGGACTATATGGAGTAATTCTGACAGCCAAAGATAAATGTTCTAGTACTTCCAGTACTAGATGGAAATAAACTAACATAAGATACACAGTCTAATGCATTACCCTTCTTTGAGTTCACGCTGTGAGGCATAATTCTTCATATTTCAAAAGAACAACTGAAAATTGTTTGTAATATTTAATAAAATCTATGTAATCTGCACTATTAGATTTAGTGATTAAATGCATTTGGAGCAATTCATGGTTTTGTTAACAATGTACTTTATATTTATATATATACACACACACACACACACACACACACCTTCATATTGTCTCTTTAAACCTATTCTTACATTGAGAGTGTAGGCTTCCGCAGCCGGAGTCAGTATTTACTAGCCTGTCCGAGTGACGCCGCGTCCATGGCGAAGGTGCCGACGTTTCGGTCGCCATTCTGCAACCTTCCTCAGGGCGTAATGAGGAAGGTCGCAGAATGGTGACTGAAACGTCGGAACCTTCGCTACGGACGCTGCGTCACCCGGACAGCCTAGTAAATACAATTCTTACATTGTTTTATTGTTGCTAATGGATGTCAGAATATGATATAATTATGGATACTTCTTATCAACCACAAGCTACTTTTATTAGCATTTTAAGAGTACATACATGAAGTTAAATGTCATTTTTAGAAATGAACTATCTTGATGATTTTTATTTAATGTTAGACAATATAGGGGATATCCCCAAATTCTTTTTCTAAATTCCCCTGCCCCCAATGGGATCATGAAGCACCTTGTTGGTCTCTGATTAGTAAACCAAACCTTTCATCTTATCTCCTGAAATATAATTCCAAAGTGTAATTAAGAAACACTTCCATCTATTTATATGCATGATGTTCTTGAATATTCTTTGTCTTGAAAACTATATTTTCTTTGAAAGAGGGTAAAATATTATTAAAATAAATATATTAAGAACACAGTGCCACCACTGTGAAACAATCTCCTTACATCTTATTTCCAGAAAGTTCTTCTGGAAAGTAATGAATGACATTAAAATATTCCAGAAATTTGTGTGCAGGTCTTGGAATGTCAATAGAATTGATGTTTCAACATTTTTGTCTCAAAATAAAAAGTCAATACTGAAAATTTCAAAGAACCTCTTAATCTACAATAGAACTTTGAGGGGGTGCTATTTTCTACTATTGTATTAAATTATAGTATCTTAAATTTAAATCATGCAACAATAAGTTTAAAAACTAAATGCCTTAATTGAGAAGCAAATCATCATAACACTCCTTGCTTTCATTCATCAGTGATTATAACATGGAAACTAAATACACCTGTACCTCTTCTCTTATCTAGACTGAATTGAATCTTATGTAGTACAATTATTTAGAGCTGAGCTAAGAGCTGAGAAATCTTCACTATTATTATGAAGAAGTGTGAAATACTTCTGGCTGTATATAAAAATTAGTGAACCCTTATTTTTTCAAATAAATTCCTTGAGCCATTTCTAATTGAAAATTTTCTTTTTGAAACAAAATTAATAAGTTACTTGAATGTACTATTAAATATTCTTTAATTCTAGAAGGAAGTTGTATTGTGAATAAGGAAATCAATTGCTAACTTCTTGTTAAAAGTAACCCAAAGCTGGTTCTGACAAATATCCTTTGAGGAATGTAGTACACTGCATCCATTGTGAGATCAAGGATCCCTTTTCTTTAAGGGAAATTTAGTTGTTCCTTCCCTATTCAAAGCTGTAATGATACCACCATCGTGAGGATTACTTCAGTTCCTGTTATATAGCTATTTCAGAGATCTTAGCAGCTATTCCGATTGAATGTAAATAAAGGAAAAAATGTGTGTTGCTTACTTAACTCCAGTTATTGTTTAAGTTGGGAGAAGCCATGTCAACCAAGTTATAGACAGCTCCTTGTTTAAGGAGTTGACCATCTATTTCATATTTTCCTTGTATTTAATGATATTAATATTAAATGTCTACAATTGATCATTAAAATTCTAAACATCTTTTCAACAAACAGGTGTTCATTTGAACTGCTTCACTTAATGTTAGCTGAAATATTTTCAGCAAAAGGGTTATCTCAAATTATTCAAAGCAAAAACTGATGTACAATGTTATATAACATACTCTTTTCCTATACATTTAATAAGTTGCAGAGCAGATACACAAGTGATGTCAGTTTATTGCATGTTGAAGTAACTATATCTGAAGTATTGTTTAGGTACTTGACATTACGTAATGATATGCAAGTTATTGTATGTGTGTATATGTAAAAACTGTAAATATTCTAAATGTAAATTCAGAATCTGTAACAAATTTCATTTCACTGATATATATCTTGTTTGTGGTAATTTTTATGGTGAATTTATGATTGAGATGTAAAACTCCAGCTGAATCAATGAATGGATCAGGTGTGGTCAGCGAAAGAATGAAGGAGATATTTATTAAAATATTCCAACAATCACAAAGTTGATATTGTTTATGTACTTGTGATAAACAGAACATATAGAGAATTGTTGCTGTCTTGAAGCATATTAATACATCATTGATATTCTGTGAGCATTAGAAATATCAGCTGATACCTGCCATATGCTGTCACTGACAATCTTCAATCTCCTTTTTTATATTTATATTCTAACAAAGTGATTTACACAGTAAAATGTGATATGTTTACTGTTAGATATTCGTGATCTTACTTTATTTATAAGTATGAATTGGAATAGTATAAAGTTATCAAATTACATATCTGATATTTGAATTTTTTGTGCTTTTGTCATATATTTTATAGCAGTTTCGATGTAATGATAAAGAGTTCTAACTATGCTGTGCTAGAGAAATTTACAGATATGCAAAAGTGAATTAGTGGGAAGATAAAAACTCACAAGTGATGAGACTTTGTTTCAGCAACTCTACAATTCCATCCACAATTTCTAATTTAATTTGTTTGGGAATAGGTTGATGTACATTGCATCAACAAGAAAGGATCAATTCCATAAAATGTATGGTTCTGTGTTATAGCAGGATAGTTAATTAATCTGATATGTATGTGAAGCATGCAGGCTAAGCTTATTTGAATATGTGTAATCCATGAAAAAGGAATTATATAAATCTAACAATGCCATGTAAAAGCCTTTTAGCTAGTGTTAGTTTTATTTGTACAGATGATATGAATGCCATTCTTAATGTTCCACTTTTGCATTTTTGATAAATTACTGTCTGCATCTTGCACATCATTGTTCAATAGCTATTTTATTGTACACATACCAAAGATTTTTTGTATGATAAAAACAAGCTTTTTGTGCAATTAAACGAGATGTACTTTTAATTTATTTATTTTAAAGAAGGTGTGGCATTATTGATTATAACAAATAAACAGCTTTCAAATGCATTAACAATTATTACTCATGGATAGTACTACAATTTATAAAAGGTGACAAACTAAACATTTTTTCAAAAATTTCAAAATTGGTTTTTGTCTTTCCTTTCTCAAGGAAACACTCCATTTACTAATAAAACTCACTTTAATGGCAACTAGTATAAGCAGAAAAGTGACAAATATATGATTTTTTTTTAAAGGAAAGTTTCACGCAAAATAATCAACAGGTACACACTAGTCAAAAAATATTTCACTTTTTCCAAAATATGGGCAAATGTTTTTGTGTATTTAATAATACATTTGCTTGTCTTAACTTCCATTGCATACATTAACTGTCACAAATGTCAAAATTATTGACTATATTTCTACAACAGCAGTTTTGTTTTATTTTGCAAGAGAGAAGGTCAGTAGTTAAACAACATATACAATGCATACATTAATGCAGATGCAATAGCTGAAAAGAGTATCAGCAAGAAACTTCATGAAAGTTGATTCTTTTTTCCATTTTTAATTTATCATCTAAATCAGTCATCCTCAAAGTGGTTGATAACTACCCTCTGGAGTCAATGTTTACTTTCTTAAGAGTCAATAGTTTCAATTTATAACTAGTCTTGCTAGAGAATGGCACAGACTTTCCCGCATTAGGTTTCTATTTTCTTTAATCCTCGGCTAGCTACTCGGACTTGTCACATACTCTTGCCAGCTGCCATCTAGCGCCGCCCAAAGAACCTTTTCTTTTTCCTTCTAAATTCTTCGCTTTCATAATAGTACAACAGTAATATTATTTTAAGCAAAAGAACCGTAAAACCTCGCCATAAATGGCAATTTTCTTTGAAAAAATTGGAGCCGTTTTAAAGCAAATCGCGTTTAAGCGCTTCTGTATATGCCAGATTTGAACATCTTTTCACAGAAAACTAATGAGTTTCCGAAAAACTTAATATGTAGTAATTTCAAACACTTCCAGTCACAAATGCAATAGTGTTTGCAAATTGCCGGAAATGTGCAAATTAAAGGCGTGAGAGGTCTTTCAAAAAAAAAGTATTAGAGTAATTTTGGGAAAACAAAACAAAATGATCTTTACAGCATATTAAAAAGCCCAATTAGCAGTATTCCTTCGAAAAGGTTGAAGAAAAAAACTTTTTTTTGAGAAAATGGCATTTGAGCATTTTTGAAAATGTAGTTTTAGTTAGTTTTCACAGAAAATGATTTTTGAGAAAATTTATCTGACATTATTTAAAGTACATATAGTCATAAATATAATAATGTGATCAAATTGCCGCAAATGTAAGTTTTGAGAGAGAAGTGAGAGACGTGACGTGAGAGAGAAGTAAAAATTACATTTGTGTATTTAGAAAAAACTACATAAGAATAAAGCAATAAGACATTTATGACGCCTGATAGAGTGCATTTAGAACTATCCCTACCAAAAGTTTAAAGAAAAAAAATTGGAGCCGTTCTTGAGAAAATCTGGTTATTGTGATTTTTTAAAAATATTGTGTGAAAACTACTCAAATTTCCAAAAAATCGAACTCATTATGGAGAACAAATTTTAGTTGAAGGAAAAGTCTCTATCTTCAATTTTTTAGTTGCAGAAAGACTCCGAAAAAAATCATACTTTTAAAATTTTCGAAACTTTAGAGTTAACGTGAAAATGGAACCTATGCTATTGTTATAAGCGTATGTTACTCTATTCTTTTAAAAAAAATTAGAGCCGTTTTTGAGAAAATTTTGCAAATTCCCCAAGGGTTTCATGTTCTAACCCCCTAATTTTGAAGAATGTTTTCATAATCTCAAAGCGATGACTCGAGCTAGATAGAAAGGATTTCTTCAACTTGGAAAAAAATCCTACGCTTGGTTTAGGCGCTAGTAGTCTTCACGGACGGACGTTTTGCCGTCAATTGGTTTGTCGGTATTAAGGACCCACGAAATAGGGATTCTGTTAGAGGATTGTTTTCCTTAATTTAGCAACTGGATTTATCCACTTTTTCATTATCAGGGCCCGGCTATGAATTTTGTTCTACCGAAAATCCGCCGTTTTTTCGCGCGACATTACATAACTTTCCGTATACTACGTTTATTACTATATATACGGGGAAGTAAAAACAGTTCTATTTATGGCAAAAATAGGGCTTTTGTTGTTTGAAGTTTGAAAATTGAAGAATTCCTTGTCCATCTAGTTAGAGTCAAAGCTTTGAGATTTTGAAAAACTTTTTTCCAAAATTTGGGGGTAGTTTACATGAAGCCCCTGGGACAGTTTCAAAGTTTTCTAAAAAACTGGTGCAAATGTTTTCTTTAAATTTTTTCTAAAAACAGTGTGAAATACACATGTTAAAGGAGGCATAGGTACGATTTTCACAATTAACTCTGATATTTAGAAAATTTCAAAAATTTGAATTTTTTCAACATCTTCCTACAAATACAAAATTGAAGATACAGGTTTTTCCTTCAAATGAAATTGGTTCTTCACATTTAATTTTTTCAATGAAATGATAGAACTTTTTTTAAAACTTTTAGTTGTCGCGCAATGCGTGCAATTTTTTTCAATTTTAAAAAATAATAAAGACAGGATTTTCTTAAAAACGGTTCCAAATTTTTTTAATCGTTTGGCAGAGATAATATTAAATGAACTGTGATCATATAGATGCCATATTGCTCTATCCTTTTAGTTTTTCAAAATTACAAAATGTAATTTTTTTATCTTCTCTGTCATGTTAATATTTACATTAGCGGCAATTTGTTCACATTATATTTAAAAGTACATGTGCTCTAAATCATGTCATTCTCGATTTTTACGATTTTTACGATTTTTATATTACTCTCCATTTCCACATCTTATTAAGCAAAGCGAAATCATTTATTCGTTTTCACATCTAACACAAAGGACACAATTTAAAATGTAATAACATAAATATAATAATATTAATAAAATGAAATAATACACAAATTCTAACTTTCGTATCATCCAACTGCGTAGCATCAAGTTTCATTTTACATTCACGAAGCACAATAAAATGGGGCCGGGCGTCTTATGTTTTGGCTTCAAATTATACAAAGATACGCATATTAAAAAAATCAACATGACCTTATTTGAAGATTATATTGATGGACACATTTCATTAAGAAAATTATTGCATCTTCATAATTGTATTAGGAAGACGTCGAACAAGTTTTAATTTCGAAAACACGTTTCTGGTGTTTTTATATTTTTTAGCTAGCTGTTCCGCCATTTGAGGAGGAGCTGGATGTGTATGAAGTTTTGTATTTCTTCCATTCCCCCGCACAAGGGTAATTTTCGAAAAATCAGGGTATTCAACCAACATGAGACCTGCACCATTTTATTAAACGTCCCTCAGATTATCGCACAACGAAATAACACCAAAGAGGATGGTGCCATTATTTTCAACGTGTCTCAGGGCCTTCATGTAAAGTACCTCCAAAAGTATAATATCGATTTCAAATTCAAGGGGCCGCGACATCAGCCATATCGATCGGGGAATATCAACCTTCAAGAAAATCGACTGAACGGTTTAGCCGCTAGCATTGTTCGCAGACAGACGGATGGATGGACAGACGTACTTTTGGTCTCTGCTAGCTATTCGAACTTGCCACATACACTTGCCATCTACCGCTGCCCAAAGTAATGTTTTCTGAAATTTTCTTAATTTTTCGGTTTCCAAACAGTAGAACGGAAATATTATTTTAAGAATATTAAAGAACAATGAAACCTAGTCCTAAATGGCAGTTTTATTTGAAAAATTTAGAGTCGTTTTTAAGAAAACGGTACATTCGAAATTTGGGGTATTTTTTCTCAAACAATTTTTAAGTTTTCGAAATAATTCATTTGAAGCACTTGAAACCCTCCGGACATTTTCAACATTTTCTCAAAAACGGCTCCAAATTTCTTGTATGAATAGAGTAAAATAAATTAGTATAGTAGCAAATAGAGTAAATTATAAAGGTGGCATAGGTCTGATTTCGACGGTTAACTGAATTTACGAAAATTTCCAAAGTTTAGATTATTTCCGGCGTCTTCCTACAACTACAAAATTAAAGATAGTGATTTTTCTTACGAAGAAATTCGTTGCTCATAATTAGTTCTTTCAGTAAGGTCATGTACATTTTTTTGAAGATGTTTTAGTAGTTTTCGAGCAATATTTCAATGTTTGCAGAGCCGGATTTTCCTGTAGGCTAAACAGGTTTCAGCCTAGGGCATCAAGATCAAGAGGAGCCTACATTCAAATTGTTAGCAAAATTAAAAAATACACTATTCTAAAAACAGTAAACACTAAAACACAGAACCGAAAATAAGGAAAAATTCTACGCATATGACTAATAAACATACGTAGAAATGAATTGGTTAAGATGAACGCGTTCGGCTTATTGGGTCTGTTCGTTTGAATGTACTAGATTGCACCAAAGAATAAATCATACGTTGACTGATTGCTATGGTAAATATTGACGTGTCATATGCTACTAAGCTTTGGTTTGTTCTTGCATAAATAAAGTGCAGATTAGAACAGACTTATTGATATCCCGACGTTTGGTTATATTCGATAATATTATGTCGTCATGGATACTCACAGCGAACACAGACTCGATCCTTCATATTTATTTACAAGCAAAACACAACAAATATTTACAATGATTTTACACTGTACACCCTAGCTCTGATAGACCTGCTAGCCCCTGATGGCGGGAGCGATCCCAACCCGATTGATCATCGGTTTCAGTTATAGCACTCGCCACTCCTACATCTGAAGCGCTCACAAAGCCAAGCTTCCGTCACCGGATGTCACACTGAGACAAGAAGTCAGTACCGGCGCACCAACTGATGGTTTGCCTCGATCGCAGGTGCGATCTTACCCGATTGAGAATCGATGCGAGTCGTGGCTCTAAACCACTCTTCACCTCGGAGGTGGCGCACAGCATAGCTCCACGTGACCGCAGTCACCTGAGAACACAAATTCCCCACAGGCGCGTCAACTCGTGACTTGCCTCGCGAGCCCTGCTCGCCGCTGCACCGCCGTTGCGCAAAGTTTGTGCATCTGCACGAGGTTCTCCCACTGTCTCCAGAACCCACCCACAAGCAGTACATTTGTGCAATTTTGTGAACGCACGAAAAGTGCAATGCGCGATCACGCCACCGTGGTGGGACCGTTCCTACCCTTACGGGCATCTATGGCCTATCCTGTTACATAAGAGAAAAAACAACGGTCAGAAAGACATTAGCCTACCGGCGCGCGCATTGCGTGTTTTGTAAT
>BOPP01000017.1:12487008-12501903 GCA_017312745.1 Gryllus bimaculatus | reverse complement strand
GTGAGCAAAGAATAGCGGACCAGTATCGAGCAATTGTTCAGAAAAATCTCCTCTTTACACCAGTTTTGGAAGCAATCAAGGAATATGTGAGAAAAATGCTTAACTTCTCAGAACCTAGTAATCTGAGGGCAGTGGGGATATCGGCAGTAGAGATATCAACTGTGCAAACTCAGGGTGACAATGGGACTAGCATGTCAGAAAGTATGGATGATAAGAGTAGTGAAGAGGTGCAAATTCGCGATGAATTTGCAGTCGCACTTGCGGAATTTGAAGGAACTGACCCATTGTACCGCTATCTCATTCTCAGACAAAATTGCTCGAAGAAATTAGCAAGAGTAATCAACGTCTTGAATAAGAAAGTACTGCCACAACATCTACAACAAAGACCATCTTTCAAAGAAGTACACACAGCAATTTATTGTGTTGCGGTTGTGGCTTCGATATGTAACGGTTCCAAGCTTTTCAGCCGCATAGCAACTGCCCACAATGATCGAAGTGAAAAAAGAATGTCACCTTGGGAAAGACGGCTGGTGAATCGTATAGAAAGCACTAGGAGAGATATTGGGAGACTTACACAATTTAAAAAAAGGAAATACCTCAGAAAAACTGAGAAGGTGAATAACATCCTTATCAATACAAAAATGCATACGAAGCATGAGCCCTTGAATTCAACAATAACAGAACATCTTGACACCCTACGATAAACGTTTTTGGCGTTAACAAAACGCCTTCGACGCTACAGGAATTGCACTACGAGGAAGCAACATAATTATCTTTTTAACAGAAACCAGAAAGCATTCTTCAGGGATATGTCAAAGGACAAAGGGCTTGTAAATGATATGAAAGAGCCAAAGCTTCCCTCAAAGGCACAAATAGAGGACTTTAGGAACCCTATCTAGTCATCTGCTGTGTCCCACAACCCAGATATGACGTGGATTGAAATGGAATATGACAGACACCAAGATATCCCTCTAATGGGTGAACCAATCATCATCGTGGAAATTGTCCAAGCAGCTTTGAACAATGCACAAAACTGGAAAGCACCAGGCAGTGATGGCCTGCACAATTATTGGCTCAAAAAATTTACCAGCACTCATCATCATATAGCTAATATAATTCAATATTTTCTTCACAATCCACGATATCTACCTTACTTCCTCACTGAAGGTAGAGCATTCTTGTTACCAAAGGAGGGTGACACTAAAGACCCCTCGAAATACAGGCCTATAACCTGCCTTCAAACTTTCTATAAAAACTCATAACAACTTGTGTTTCACCAATGATGATGACACACATTGAGGAACAGAACATCTTAGCAAATGAACAGAAAGGTTGTAGACCTGGATCTCAGGGATGAAAGGAGCAACTCATTATAGACACTGTAATTATGGGGTAAGTGCTTGAAAAACAAAGAAACTTGTACGCATGCTACATAGATTACGCTAAAGCATTCGACACCGCATTCGTGCATTCGTGCCCCATTCTTGGCTCCTTCAATGTTTGGATGTATACAAGGTCCACCCGTTTATCCAAAACTTCCTGAAAACAGCAATGAGTCGATGGAATACAAAACTGTATCTCTCTAATGGAAAACAATCCGTCCACGCAGATACTATACACATCGGCCGAGGGATTTTCCAGGGTGATTCTTTAAGCCCTTTATTGTTCTGCTTAGCCTTGAACCCCCTGTCTACTCTACTTAATTCATCTAATTATGGAATCGCTCTTAAAAAGGGGAACTCAACTCTTCTTCGTGTCTCACATCTTCTTTACATGGATGACCTGAAGCTCTATGCAGACACAGAGTCATATGCGGTAACTAATAAACGTGACGGAGAAGTTCACTGACGACATTAAGCTGAAATTTCTCCTCTATTATTGCCACGATACTTGACGAGCATTTGAAAGAAAATGAGCTGTTTTGCTATAACCGGTTGGTTGTAAGAAAGGATCTCGCGAATGCAAAATAACGTGTACTGTCATGAGCTATATCAACAATGCAATTTGAATATAATCAGAATGCAATCCCAGAATTAAAAGTTACAGCACAAATCGCTGATCAACGATGTACAATTGTCAGCAACAACCTTAGCAATTTCAGCATTCTCAGTAATAATCTACCAGACGTTGCTGGAGGAAACTAAATCAGAAGTGACAAAATCCCTACGCAATAGTGCCAACAAACTTAATAGTGTAATGGACCACGCGACACAATTTTTGCCGTGCCGCGGTGAATCACACTATCATAGGGGAGGAGCTGCCGTCACACTGAAGGTGCGACAGTTGATTCCAGATACGCGCTAAATTTATTAGGGAGGGCGCCAAGCGTATGCCTACCTGTGATCTGGGTACCGGCCATGAGACCTCTGCGGAGATGAGCACCCTGGGTCGAATGGATTGCATTTGCTTACTAGCTACGAAATAATGCACATTTTTCTTGTGTGGCCACCCGACCAAAATGGCGGGGACACGTTTATTGGTATAGTAAGTCGTCTTTTACATAATATTCCCTTTAGGGCTACTAGCTCTTAACTAGTTGAAAGTTAACACTTACGGGAATGGATGAATTAATTTCTGATACGTCTCTCCGAAGGATTACACGTCAGGTACAGGCCGGTGGCAGCAGATGACCCGTTGGAGAACCATGGACACCTGTAGTCGCAGGAACACGTCGCCTAGATGGGCAGGAGATCTTCCACGGGCGTCCGCGGGATCGGAACAGCGACTTTCGATGCGCGGTTCACAGGTCGTCATACGTCGCCTGGACCGCGTATTATGTTAGGCAGCCGAATATTTAGGCTGCACACCCTGTTGTGTACTTTGTGGGTGTTACGCTAACCGTTCTAGACCGGCATCCGGACTGCATTCCGATGCGGGAAGGTAATGGCTGAAGACTATCGACAGCTTCCGTATAGCTATAATCGTCGTTGAATCTCGAAGGAAGTCAACCTCCCTGAGCCAACCGTGGTGACACAGCACAACACACAATAAACGAATGTAAAACAAAACTGCTACCATTTGTCTCAGGAAAGCCCGCGGGGAAAGGAGAACTGGGATCTGAAGCGATATACAGCACACAGACGTGAAGAAACACCGGATGAGACGCAACCGCAGTTTCCGTTCCCACCTGCCCAGCCGAGGACTTCACGGCACAGCAGGAAAAAGTTCCTGAAACCTTTTTTGCTGACTCGGTTGAAGCATGTCTTGGATATAGAATGTTGTTGCACAGTCGGCGATGGGACTGGAAAAGTGATGATACAACAAACATGTAAAAAGAAACCATAACTACGAATTTCAGTAAACCCCGTGGGGAGGTTGAGACCTGAAGTAATGACAAAGCAAACACAAGCAAAAAAGATATCGACTGTGATGCATCCACTTTTCATTACCACCAGACCAGCCAAGGAGTTCACGGCACAGAAGAAAAAAGTTCTTTGACGTCTCTCGCTCGGAGCTAATGTGGTTGATCGTTAGAACATGAGAGAGACTGCGGATAGGAGGAATAGAGCGTCATCGTCGAGGTCTTCAATGGTCAGTTTGCGAATGTAATGAATGATGCCACTGTTGCGAAGATACACGATCACGTGACCCCACCAAGATGAGTCATGTCTGTAGTGTACAACGTTCACTGAAAAAATAGTATATATACACACAGATACAAACATACACGTCATAAAAATTTGATGTGCGCTGTTGATTATTCCTTTTTTGAATACGGTGGCGGATATCCAATAGTTGTATTATTAATTTGAAGCTTTCGTCTTGCGCGAAATCTTCCGGTGACTGTTCGAGCTTATTTTTCGAGTAATGTCCGCTCCAATTTGAAGGAGCATCAGCACACAGTCGAAATGTTTCCTTCGAGCGGCGAGAAGGAGCGCCGTGTTCCCGAAAATATCTCAACGATTAGGAATTCTTGTTGTCCCTTCTCAGCTTCATCTCACCGTCTCCACCCATGGTGTTGTTGTTCGAACAGATCTAGACACGTGAGTGATGTTAAACTCTTTTCTTTTTTCCGCCTCCTCCTATCATTGCAGGATGTGTCATGTCTTCCGGAATGGGGGCTTTTAGATCAGCTCCCGTGCCTTTATCTGCATTTATTTTCTTTATTTACTGGAATTTATTTGCCTTTATTGGTGTGAGAATAGAGTGAATATATAACTTGCCGGATAATGACAACGCGATGATTCAGAGCCGTCTTGTGAATTGGATCTTTTAAGAGGTAACCGAGAACATCCATGAATCCTGGTTCTTGCTCTTGCAAGGAAATTAAAATGTTGTGAATAGCCTTTTATTTACCATTGTAGTCGCCGCGCCGCGCGGCGATGGTGATGTCAGCCACCACGTCGGAGATACCTTTCCACAGTTTCAAAAGTTTCCCCTCCTCCTTTTCCACGATGGCGGCGATGGCGTCGTCGCCTCCAACGTTCGCAAGGTTTTACCACATTTTGACTGCTTTCCCACCCGCTGCCGTCATCGACGGCGTTTTTGTAGCCGCTGCTGAATGAATACTGTATAGATGCAACCATTTTTTAATAGTCAACATAATGAAATTTAAAAGAAGTCTGTAGTGAAAGAATTAATCTATAAGTAATAAAAATGAAGAATAGCAAAATGTTCGTTGTAAGCGCATACTCAACAACGCCTGGGGACGGAAACCATTTGGGCAATGATTTTTTTTAAAATGTTCGTTGAAGTTCAAGGATGGTTTTACTATAGACGCGAGAAAAAATTCAGAATAGAGTGGCTGCCAGAAAAAAAAACTAAGAAATAAAAACACGCCTTCTTTTTCTTTTTTCTCAATACAAACGTTTTCTACTAAAAGTAGAGTCAATTGAGCTTTATAGGCTGTTGTATAAAGGCATCATTGTTTTAGTAGCACAAGATCATTGTTGTAGTATCGTTCTAACTCAAGAGTCATTTGCTAGGGTTGCACCTCTCCGGTTTTATAGACCGAGACTCCCGCCGGTTCTTTAAAGCTTCATCCCCTGCGGTCTCCGGTTTTGAAAATTATGTCCATCTTTTTAAATTTCCACATATATTTTTCAAATTTTTTACAATATATTTAATTAATTTTTCAATACTTAAATTCTAAACTTTTCTATTTCACTCAGAAAATCTGTCCTTATCCTTCTTCATTAGAAATAAAGAGCAGACTGAAAATTGGTCTTCGAATTCTCGAGTTTATCCCATCCCCTGTCCTCTTTTTACGCATATCAGACATAGAGACAGCATCTGATCCGATTAGCGAGAATCGCCATCGCGCAACAGTTTCAAGAATAATCCCTTGGGAATGCTACGATATCTTTCATTTTTGGAACAAGATCGAATTTTCGCTATTTTCCGTATCGACATTTTCGTATCATAAGACTGAATAATTAGATATACATAACAATTTGAATCCTATAATAAAAATGAATCGCAAAATGTGTATGGTAAGCGCATACTCAACAACGCCTGACTAATTTGGGCCGAATTCTTTTTTTTAATGTTCGTTTTGAAGTTCAAGAATGGTTTTTCACGTCGAGAAAAATTCGAAAATTACGCGGGAAAACCGCCCTAATAAACAGCCTCTTTTCGTTTTCCTATATACAAACGTTTGTTCTACACTAGATACGTTGGCAATTGGCTTTAAGCTATTACTATGTATACAGCACTATTGTTGTTTAAAACAATTATGGTATGTTCCTAACGTCAAAGTACGTCACAATCTTCACTTTATTACATTATACATTACAAAGTTCACAATTCAATCATATCTAAAAACATGTGGGCGATGTGTGCGTTGGAGGCACAGTACATCGTTGGAAAGAATTAGAATGAAGCGTTCCGAACCCAATTTAACAAAAATAATCTAATAATTAAGAAATCTCCCTATTAGACATAAGCATTAGCGTAAGAAGAACCCGAAATCCTACAAACCAACTGCTATTACCACATCTAATCATCGCTGCACAAGAACGTGACACCGAAAAAATGAACATGAAAGAATTCAGTGATTATCGAAACGGTGAAGCGCCGAGCGTCTACTTAATAACAATCATATAATAATCGCGCAAGGTTGAATCGAGCTGCTTTCAGTTACATCGGTGTCAATTGACTATCGAAGTAACTACCATGTGTTGTTAATGTTCCTATTCTATGAACCCAGTTTGCCTATCTTGTAAGCATTGAAATAATATAACGAAACTAATGGATTGTGTTGCGAATGGGTAAAGTAGATTTGGATACCATTGACCACCATCAGGCCATTTTGGTAACTCATTGTTTCAGGAATAGGAACAGATTCATACACTTTTTGACAATAAATCCAACAATGATAACCCAATTTGTTTCAAATGACTTTTCATTTTGGTCACTCAAATGTAGTTTCGGGAGAATTATTAATGCCAACTTCAGAGGTTATTATTTATTAGTTAATCCATAATTATCTTTTATGTTCTGTCACTCAGTTTATAAATGTCACTAATCTTCATTTCATTAATCATTAAATTTCATATATCACTCATCGAAATCTTATCAAGTTAAGCACGAAGCAGGATTTCATATTGAGGACATGTGCTTGAATGATGTCAAACAACTATCTACATTCAATTAGTCCTGGCCGCGCCGAATCAATCCAGATTTAGCTGAATATCTTATAACCAGTATCAAATCAGGTTATCGGGCTTGAAGGCCGGTGTCCAATGGAGACCTCATTCATGACGTTTCGCCTGCAGCTGTTGGAGCAGGCATCCTCAAGTGGCGTGCTGGCGGGGCGAAGTTCTTGTTGCGCGCCGCGTTGACTGACGCTCCCGCGGCATCTGGGGCCAGTAATTCATAGTGAAAGGCGAGGTTGCGGCGCTCCGGTTGAATTCGGGTCGCGCCGCCTGTTTCTCGCCGCGTCTATTGGGCCCCTCAGCGGTACTGCGTTTAGTTGCCGGAGTTCTGGTCGTAGCGAAGTGCCTGGTTACCTGTCTTGTTTAAATTTTATTCCCTTCTTTCATTTTCTGTTAAAAATTGTTTCTTATGTTATTAGATCTCGATGGCTTCCATTTGAGCCTCTTGTAGTGAATGTCCGTGTGGTGGTGGAAGAGATATCCGTGCTTTCGAAGCGCATGTCGTGACCGCGTCCCGGTACAGCGCGTTGATCGGCGACTTCTGACTTGTCCGTATGTCCTAGACGCATTCCTTCTTGTGTTTTTTTAATCCTAGTATTAAAAACTTCTACGCTGTTAGTTACTCTGTATACGGTACCCACCAAGGCAAAGGAATTCTGTATACTCCATGCTAAAACCACATACAGTCTGGGGGCTTTGCCCGAAACGTAAAATGTTACAGGTAGTTGTTGGGTTGGTAAAGACACTATGAAACTGCCCAGAGCCGCGTGGGCGTAGTAACGCGGCGCTGCCAACAAGGACATTCGCCCGACCTGCCAAGCAACGGCCACTGAGGATGCTCAGCTACAGCTCGGCGAACGGTCATGGACAATTCTCCATTGACCACGGCTTCAAGCCGCGGAACAATTTAACTTTTGATATGGAAAACCGGCCGTGAAACCTACATTGTATGTTTTTTAACCAAAGTTGAATCGAGAAAAACTGTATTGATCTCAAACTTTTTGAAAAGAACGTGTCGACACATGAACAACAGAGTATGTTAGTTGATACTTCTTATGAAAAAACAAATGATGAAACTGGAGGGAATTTACTTCTAGATGCACCTGGTGGTACAGAAAAAACTTTTTTGCTTTCATTAATATTAGCAACGATTCGCTCACCAAAATGAAATGCACATTGCACTCGCTTTAGTCGGGAATGCGCAAACTTTTGCTTGAAGGTGGGTCGAACTGCCCATTGGCAGCATTAATTCCATTAAACTATAAAGCAATGAAACTCCTACCTGCAAACATTTCCGAAGAACTCTGCAATGGCAAGGTCTCGCACATATAAATATTTGTTTGGGATGAATGCCGATGGCACATAAAAAATCTTTGGGAGGCTTAAACACCTTAAAATTTACTACGAGCAATCATAACCAATTTGTGGTGCAATGTTTTTTGGCTGGAATTTTCGTCAAACATCTGGCCAGTGATTCCACGATCAACACCACCTGATAATCTCAATATTATAAAGGTCCCTCCATTTGGTGAAACAACAATGTCAAAAGTTACCTCATGTAAGGAGAAACGATGCGTGTCGAGTTTGCAAAATGACCAATCTGGAAAGATATTCCCTAAAACTCACCATTGCTAATTCGTATAATGGCCAAATTCTTCTGTATAGTTAACGACAAACTATTGTGAGGAAATTATGCAAGCCAGTACCTGATCAAAGGCATGAACCTTATTGCACAAGAAGGTCACTTTTCCGTATTTTCTCAAAATTACAGAAACCATTATGGTTGAGCATACGAGCTAAGTTGGCTGAAAAAACATAGAGGTAAATGATTAAATTTAAAATTTCAAGGAACAATTACAGGCGATCGGGATATATAAATCAGTTGATTGCTACTAACCCAAGATGATGTATGAACTATCCACCAGATATTTTTAAACTCGCTGATTTGCCAGGATTGCCACCTCAAAATCTTCAATTAAAGGTTGGATCGGTAGTTATAATGTTGGAAATATCAGCAACCACTCTTTAGCAACGACACCACGGTTAACGACAAAAATTACTAAACAACGTGATAAGAAGCAACTATACCGAGAAGATATAAGGAAAAACTCTCCTCGATAGACGACAATCCCATGATTCCGACTGAATGTGCGTTTGACTTAAACACTACAGTTCCAGTCGGCGCTTGGTTTTCTATGACCGAAACAAGTCCAGGCAATCATTAGTGTTGAGTATTAATCTGAAAACATGTCTCACATGGTGATGTATGTGGCCTTGTTCCTGTTGAACCATCAATTGTTTCCTATGTGCCAATAATCAAACAAAAAAACATCGTATATCAAGACTACAAATGGAAAATAAATATTTGTTAATAATTAAATTCATGATTAAAATAAACGATACCTACTTTAATCGTATATAATTTTATTAATTATATTTCTTATTCACAACGCCCTATCACCAGGTGCCTCTGTTCAGAGAATTTTTGCCCAGATATTAAAAGATTGTGAAAAAATTCACATTACAAATCTTTTTGACAGGACGAAGTCTGTCGGGTCCGCTAGTACATATATAAAATAAAATAGAACTAACAAATAATAATGACAAATAAGAAATATATATAATAATACAAGAAAGAATCTATTCTAAAACCTTGCATGCAGGGAAGAACGATAACGCTGTAGGAGCGGGCGGACGTTTACTCCGTCAATCCGACACCGTTTGTCGTCTGCTACCAACAAGGAATTCGTGTTTTGGACAAATAAATAAATGTGACGATTTTTGGGCCGTTTGCAAAGTTATTTGTCGATTCTAGGACGATTTTGCAATACATAGTTAAAATAATTTTTGAATTTATATTTATTAACAACGGAACGTTTAACGCTAGTCGTCCGCGAAACGGTCGCCTGAGAATATGTAAGTAAAGAGAATATCTTTAGATCCAAACCTACGAATTTGACCATGGGATCATTGCCGCATTCGTCCATAAACAGTCCCAGGACGGTTAGACTAAATGAAGTATTGGCAGCAAAGCAAGACGTGTCGAAACATTCTTAACACCAATTCAATTCGGCGTACATGTTCGTTGAGGCAGATAAAATGAATGAATGGATGTTAATGTACAGCTAAAGCTTGCGAAGTCGCTCTTTGCAATAGTTGAAATAACTCATACCTTCTGAATTTGGAAATTTCTAAAATACAAAAACCTAAATAAATGGGCTTCCCGAGCTTTTGATATGATGTTTGTAACAAAACTATTGAAATAGTTCTCTTTCTTTCCGCAAAATGAACAGGACCTAAAACATCCCACTTTTTTTCCACCAACACCAAACGAGATTGAAAACACGAAAAAAGAAAGACTTTTGATACACGTTGCGTTATCGTGAACTGAAAGTCGGCAGGAATGTCATGCAAATCGACATGGTTTTCTAATTCGCTAAAAAGAGATTTATACGTGATTGTAGGTTCTCGTCTTCGTCCAAACTAACTAGCATTTTTTTAAGAGTGAGGCGTTTGTGAAAGAGCCTTCTAGCGATGGTTCACAGGAAGAATTTTTCATCTCGATTATGCACGTTAATAACCGCTCTGCGACGAGCAATGCTACGACGATCGAAGAGCAATGCAACGAAGATCCAGAGTGAGCGATTGGTTCAAAAAGATGAATGTGGATGTGCACCGACGATTTCAGAGAGTGCTTTTCCGCTATCGCGCCTCTCGTTGAATTTTGAAATTATTGGATTATTGAGGTGTAGAAAAAATTCCCGCTTCGTGTCAAAAAAAAATGATATTCTTCGAGTTATCAAAGCTGCGCGAGAGTTCAGAAAAGTCGGTTGCATCTCACGATTTCGTGCGTCAAGAGATGATATCACACGGTTATGAAAAGACATTAGAGTTGCGCGTAAATTTTGAAACTAGGTGATTCAGTGAGCTATACAAACAACTTAAGTTGGAATAATTTTGGCAACAATTTTGGAAACATGAGGGAGTCAATGACATCTAAAGAATTAGCAATGATATCACGCTGTACCCTGTTTAACTGTTTAAAGACTATATCATCTTTCCATTGTGGAGCATTTTCAATCCATGAGACACGCTGTTGTTACTGATGTTGTTGATGACTACGATCTACAGAACCAAACGGTTTTTCGAAAATAGTGGAATATTAAGTGATGAGAATGAATTATTTGCATTGTCAAATAAATTTATTAACAGCAAGTGGTCGTCGTATCACCTTCTCGCGTTGCTCAGAATCAGGTGTTTGACGTATCACCATCTCATGCGATTCAGGATTATCATGTCCAATATTTTTGTCTGAAAAAGAATAAAAAGTTGAATGAACTAACACACACAGCAACTAATTATAATATATAATAATATATTATATTATTATACATAATTATATTATAACATTATTATATATATAATAATATATAATGTATACAATAAATGAACGGAATCTAAATAAAACCAAATAATATTTATCGTTAATGACTTCAAAAGGGTCTTGCAAAGAATTAGAACTGTCCACTACACGTGTCATTAATCGCCGCTTAGTGTGCACTAAACTGTGACTCTAAAAATGAGGTTATATACATTAGACCGCGTTGAAGTAATGGAGTTGTGAGGGAAGATACGCAAACAGGATGCACAAATCGGATGTGTAAACAGGATGCGCACACCGAATGCGAGTTCTAGTGATTCTGTGAAAGTTGATATCGCGAAAACGGAAGGCGTCAAACGCGAAATTCTTATTTTTCTTGAGTGGGCCGAAGTTTTAGTAGTTCAAAGAAAGTCGATATCGCGAGAACAACACGCCCCAAGATTATATCAGGAGTTAGTGATTCGGCGAAGGTCAATACATACGGATGTAAAACGAATCCACTTCCACGAGTCTCGAGAGAGCTCGGGGTCATGGACCCCGAAGTGATGACGCAACACACGTCTGTAAATAAACACCAGATGTGACACAACCGCTTCCATTCCCATGTGACCAGCCGAGAAGTTCATGGCAAAGTAGAGAAAAAAATTCTTGGGAGTCTTTATATTTTATATCTACTATTATATACACTATATTATATACACTTATATCAGGGGTTATCAAAGAGAATATCACGATGCACCGTGTCAGTTCGTTAGCAGTATTTAATCTTCCTAACGAGTCAGCGTGAGAGACGAATTACATCTTTTTACTCCGCAGCCCTGAGTTAGCAGATACAGAAACCTTCACAGGAACATTACCTAAAGGCAAAGCATTCGCCATACAAAAATAATAATAAGTTAACTAAAAATATTATCTAATGTTAATCATCTTTAGATGGGGCCACACATTCCCAAAAAATCTGGCTTATGATACCCTTACAACCGTCATGGAAAATGAATGGATGGAAGACGACATAGCTTCAGAAAGCGGTTTGGATGATGAAGAGGAATGCGAGAGAAGGGCGCTCGTGCGATGGTGGGTGCTGCTGAATGTAAACGCGACATGGTGCTACCTTTCAAGCAAACATAAGCTATTTTGCGAACGATGTATTTCAATACAGTGGAAGCTGGAACAGAACCAATAGCCAAAACCAAAACATGCGTAGTGTGTTTGTATAAATCATTGAAGACACTCGATTAAATAACCTCAGTATTAATATTCGCTTTCGCTGTCCGGCTCGCTTTTGCTGCCCGGATTTGCTGTCTCTCCTCCGCTCCCGTCTTTGTTCCACCCTGCCAAAGAGCGAGAAAAACAACGTTCTCTTGAACATGTGCTCCGCCTCCGGGTGGAGCAACCCTAACTATCTTTTTAAAATGTTCTTTCATGAGAACCATATGATGTGTGTTACATCTCAGTATTGGCGTTTTGCCCGTTTTGCTGTTTCGGGGTAACCTACTACAGGAAATCTCTCGGGCGCTAGTACTTGGCCATCGGATAATTGCTTGGCCAGCAAATAATTACCCACGAAAATTAATCGAATGTAATTTATCAGTACTAAACAAGTGTCAAAATGATCAATTATTGAATGATAAGACAAAAACGAGGCAAACAACATAGGTCTGGGTGCCTATAAACACAACTATCTCCATATTTCACTTCCTTCGATGAAGATGCTTCATCTCCAGTTGAGAAATTGTCAGTAGACTTTAGGTTGCACCTCCATCGAATGATGAAAATGTACTCGTAATTTCAAAAATTCACAATACGAATATATGAATGGGTGAAAACCAGAACAGTTAAGTGACATTTTAAAAATTCTAAGAAAGCTGTTTATTTAAATCAATATTGCTGTAAAGTCTTGGTGCTTTGTTTCATGATTAAAACCACGGCATTTCAAATGTTCAGTAAAACCACGAAAATACATCTCCATTAAAATATAGCCTAAAATAAAGACTTTTTTTCAGAATTTATAAAATGTCACGTTTACCGTTCTGGTTTTCACCCATTCATATAATAAAAATGTAAGCAATTCATGTAAATTCACTCAAACTAAGTGAAAAGTCTATATAGAAACATTACATACGTAATTTTATGCATCGTGTTCGTGTAAGGTGTATACACTTCTAGCGCACATGGGTCTGGCTTTGATTTCCACTGGGCACAACTCCAGCACATTGCAACAAGCACTATTGCTTCAACACGTTTCACACAAATAACATTTCATTTCGAACTTTTCTACACTGGTATATATAGCAATAATGAAAGAACTTCGACACACATTCGTATTCGCAAGAACGCAGCAGGCACTCTGGCTTCCGCGAGACTTGCGTGAGACACTAAGAGTCTTTCATCCAGAAAGGTCACTCTTACACAAATAAATCATCAAGTGTACGTTTTGAAACAACAAACCTAATATTAAATGAAAAAATCTCCAAATATCATAAATAATGCATTAAATATCGCCAATAATTGACTGCTCTTGTGTACTTGCAATAACCAGCGAAATTGATAAAATTGCCTATCTCACTGCGCTACACTCGCTTCGGGATGTAACAGCAAGTCCAGCTCCGGAAAGTCGCGACCTTCCTAACAAGGCCGTTGAGGCTCCGCGCAGTTTCTACGCAAGTTCTGCGCGGTCGTTGCGTTCTCGTTACTCCGAGCACAGCATGAAATTCCGCCAAGCAGCACGCCTCGGGTCACTTCATAGTTTCTCATAGCGTTGCACCGCGCTTCACACTCGACCCTTTCGGAAACCAGAATGAGAGAATTTGCTCGCGGGCACTTCCGACAAATGATCGTCATTCATTTGGTTCTTGGACACGGCGAGAGGCCGAGATAAAGCCGCCGTTTACAGTTCAGGGCGGCAGACACGCGGGGCATTCAAATTCTCAAAGTCTCTGGCCGCACTTCGAGGCCACGATGTGATATGTTACAAGGTTGAATATTATACGCTCAATTACAAGCAAGATCAATTGATGCTGTAAAAGCAAATCATAATGTCTATACTTCTGTTCAAGACATGAATAAAATTAGAGATTCAACAGACGATATTGATTCTGAATTTGCTGCAAAGTACACGTCAGAAAGAAAGCGTCAAAAGTAGTCGCTAAAGAAGAGTGTAGCTGAATCGCGAGGGAGCCGCGCGATCTGTTTCAGACTTTGGATAATTTAGAAAGGCAAACTGTTTAATTCCTCGAATTTTAGAATATTCAACAAATTTCACCGAGAATGAATTTCATTCTTCTACTAAATTATCCAGTGTTAATGAAGAAATGACTGACAACAGAATTGTTGGTACCAAAGGTAAGACATACACAATATTGATGGAGCTGTTGGATGGTGCTTACAATTTATTATAACAAGCAATCTCTAAAACTCATTTTCCGAAACAACAAAACGCATACAAATTTTAGTTACAACCTCAATGACTACTTCATACTTTGAAGCTAGAGTGATGCTTTTCGTCACTTAAAATAATCGAATCTTTTCTGAGGAACATCATGTTGCAATCCATATCTTAGTGCACTTGCTGTGCTATCAATTGAATTTTTTTCATTTCAACATGGATGGGATCAACATCAAAGTGATAAGTTTGCGGAAGATGGATCTTCTTATTGACAGCATTCTTTGCCAATGAGTAATATACATTTTGTTTGCTTCTTTATTGGTTCATTTGTTAACCTATTACTTTTCTACTGAGACCTAACTGCCAAGAAGCATAAGTAAACGGGAACATTGCAAACAATAAATACACCATAGTGAGGTGAGTGCAAATCGGACTTGAACCTGTTAATAATTTTAACTTATGTATATTTGTCATGAAACCTACCAAATACAAATTAAGCAGTCTTTTCGATGAAAGTACAGCATATCTCTACA
>BOPP01000017.1:12468483-12486234 GCA_017312745.1 Gryllus bimaculatus | reverse complement strand
GAAAAAGCTTGAAACTAAACTATTGGCTTAAACAAACAGCGCCAATGAAAAAGAATATTGAACACATAAAAGAGTGTATTCAACCCAAGCCGCAGAGAGGCTTTAGAGGTACTTGTAAATTAAAACCCAAAAACAGTATTGTGGGACACAAGTCTCTAGAAGAAAAGATTGAGATGGAAAGAGAACTGTATTTTTTAAAATGGCTTTAGTGACAAAAGAACCGAGAAAACTAATTTACAGTACAAAAGCAATAAGTAGAGAAGTAAAACAAGAAAGTATTATCAAGAAGAATAAATTATTGGACTGGATAATTGCGATATATATAAAAGAACAATTCATAGGTGGAGCCACGTGTGCTCAGAAGCCTGCGAAAGTAATTTAAATCTATTAAATCGTATGAGAAAAAACAATATCGCATTATCAAACATTGGAATCAATAAGATGGGAAGAGTATTTCGAAAGACTGCTTCTAGAAAACAGGAAACTTCCAAACACACAAGGAAGTAAAATTTGAGCAAAGGGTAGATCTGACCAATTAAAGATTTAGAAAAAAGCACTTAAGACCAATGAAATCGCAATAAGGCACCTGGTCCGGAGATATATCCTCAGGCAGAAATTACTGAAAATTATCGCGTCCCTTATAAACCCTGCACCAAATGCTCAAATACATGTTTCCACAAGGTGCATGAATGGGAGAAAATCCTCCTCAGGAGTGGCGAAACGTCTTTACCTAAAACAACCAATCCATAAGAGAAAGGATCTAGAACAATGAAACAAACTTGCAGAGGAATTAGCAGTTATTGGATTCCTATAGGTAGACTGGATAGAAAAATTAATACAAATAAAATAGAAGAAGAGGATAAAAGGAAAAAAATAAGGAGAGGAACAATGTGCGTTTTTACTGCCGGCAGGTCGGTCATAGACAATATATTACATTAAAACAACTTATAGAAAAGAGGAAACAAGGAGAGGTAGGGGAAGTTCATCTGGGTTTCATTGATCTTCAGAAGGCGTATGACAATGTACCCGGTTGCTAGGAGTATGGGAAGAAATGGATGGGACTGCAAATCAGTGAAAACTTAATTGGAGCCACAACAGAATCTATATAGAATAACACCCTCCTCAGATTAAGATCTACCAGCAGGCTCTCGGATCCATTCCCAGTCAGCAAAGGTAACTGCCGACAGGTGCTTGTCTTTCTTCCAACACTGTTAAAATATATCTGCCATCAAAATTTTACCAAGCAGTGGAGGAAACAATGCAGAGTAATGGGAAATTGACGATCTGACGAGGATAAATTTGTTTACGTATATAATTTTACCGATGACCCAGGTAGTAATTGCAGAAGATTGGCTGACGATTGAGTTTCATGCATCCGTTAAACTCCAATGAACCACTTTTTTAAAAGCAGGACTAAATATTAATATGGACAAATCTGAATACCTGGCAGTTGGTAAAAATGAAATAGAAGAATCTTCTTGTGGAAAATGGAGGAAAAATGAAAGGGGTAAACAAATATAAATTACCTTGGTGTACTTTTAACAATAAGGGAAATAGCCATGACGAAATTGAGAGAGCGAATAAGCTTGGGGGGAGAAACGGGACACGAAAGTAAAACTCTGTCTTATGGAACAAAACCATTCACATCACTAGCTAAAAGACGTCTTTACTCCCTCGCTTAGGTAAGAGTGTGTCAAAACATACGGTTCAGAAGTTCCTGGGAGATCGATAAAAGAACAAAAGGGAAGCTGCTGGCCCTTTGAAATGGACTACTGGCGTAGAAGCTGGTTATAAGCAGACGCTGACATGAATCAGGACGGAACGATATAAGAATAGAAAGGATGTCAAAAGACTATCGCTAGACGAATAGAGAAAAGAAAAAAATCGTACTAGTACGGAGTTATGTGCGGAATAGACAGACGAAAGACTGCCAAAACCGAGTGCTAGAAAATGGGTGGAAGCAGAAGAGACAGAAGAGAGGAAGACCAACGTGCATCGGAAGGAGCAGAGGTATGACGTCGAAAAATTGCCAGATGATCTAGGTCCAATAGAGATCATGAGACTGAGAGCGGAGAACCGGCACCGAGGCTGGTAGAACGCAACTCTGTTACTACTATAGTAATATTATGATTATATAAGTACGTATTCGACTATATATAGGTAGTAATATCACTTATAGATACTATACTTAATATATATCATCATCTTAACAGCGACAAAATGAAGTAAAGGCCGAATCGTTTAATTTAAAAAAGATCTAATTAGCCTATGCAAATAAATCGATCCTTATAAGAATAACATTAGATGTACTTATCAATTGCATGTGGACGCTATTTTACTAACTACGGAATCGTGACGTCAGGATACGTCCAAGAAAGACACAAGAGCTTTCAATAACAAATATCAATTACACAAAATACAAACACAACAGACAACAGTATTCATACCACTAATAACTGCTACTACACCACGTAGCTCGATGAGAGCCTTACCTCAGTTCCTCTTGCATCGCGGAGAGAAATCCAAACGATTGAAGGATGCTTTTCGAGTTGTGCATCGTCACTACTTCTTGAGAAGCGACGCAACAAAGCATGAGCTCCGTGACCGCGGACTGTCACGCTGCGGACACAACAGACGTGGCCGTCTGGCGCGGACCAAGAACGGGGATTCTGCCGATCGCAGAGGCGGATCATCCGATGAGAATCGGCGTGAATCTGGCAGCTCAGACCACTCGGCCTTTACATGACCCCCTCGACGACTGGAGAGCACGGCACACACATTGGGACATCACAGAGACCTAAAGTCCGCAGGCTTCCGTCAACTTAGTGATGCGAAGCCTCCGCGAACCTGGCTGCATATGCACCCGTCGCGTGGCCGAGTCTTTTCGTGCACCACGCACGAGGTTCTCCACAGCTGCAGGACCACCCACTGGCTCTGTAACTCGCTGAATAGGAGGTCACCGTGACCGACTCACGTCAGGACCCTGCCTCATGTAGTAGCATCAAGCAGTGAAAGAAGCTTATAAGCCGAGACACCCACAGGAGACACTTGTGTCTCCCGTTCTGCGCGACTTCCTATTACGGAAAACTTCTTCCTGAGGCGAGCTAAGTCTCTTCAAAGCGTCCGCAAATTAATGTCATGAGGCACGCTGGCAATACGTTAAAGGAACAATAATTCAAACAGATACGTATTTGATTAGAGTTTAATTTTACAATTGTATAAATAAATTGTTTTCAAAAACTTTAACCACTTGCAAGCAAACGATTGGGAGAAGGAGTCTTCTGTTGCCCCGGATGCTTTGGAAAAACATGTAGCCACTGCTGAACAGCACACATCTTCCGTTTTCAGCCCAAGGTCAAAGCATTTCGAAAACACTGGCGAACTAGGCGGCGAACTGCAGGACCCGGAACTGCCCATATCCTTCCGTACCAAGATCAAATTTGAGAAATGTGAGCAGCGGAAGGGGGATAGAAATCACGTAGTGCCCAACTTTTACTTATATCATATGGGGACCTGGAAGTCCAGGAAAAGTAATGAATGCAGTAGGGCAACGGCAGGATGAACCAGTCGAAGCAAAGCCAGACAGAGAAAACGATATGTACGATGAAGTAATTTCAAAATATTTATCTATTAGGAGACAACAGAATCTTCAGTCCAAGAGAAAAAAGACGAAGTATGTATCAACGTACGTTTAGTTTAGGAAAGACTGAAAAAATTTTGAAACTTTTGCAGATTCTTCAAAAAAAATAGCTTTTCAGCGGCAAAAACTCAGGCAAAAATTAAGGACCGCACCATTGCTCCACACGATCAAATAATGAAATTTAATAAAAAACAATGAACCCATTTTTTATGAAAAAAATTGAGAAGTGAATCTCAGGGCCTCAGGGAAGGAGACAAATACCCCCAACCCAAATTGAGTATCGTCTTCAAATTCAAGGCGAGGACCGCGACATCAACCAGATCGATCTGGTATATCAATTTTGGAGAAAAATCGGGACGCCTGAACGCGTTTAGATCGCTAGCATTTTCAACACGACGAAGAGTAACGTTTTGCCACATCATTCGAATTTTTTCGGGTGTTCAAAGACTCAACTAGACCAAGGATTACCGGCTTACAACCCACGTGTTAGAGGATTTTTATTTCTTAAATCAACAACTGATAACCTTCATTTCGTTATTCCAGGGCCCTGCAATAAGGAACAGTCTATCCACGTCAGATAAATGTCTGCCTGTATTTTCGACGCAATCAGTATAGGTCACGTTCTCTGCGAGTACCCGTATCAGGCGAGGAATGTTAAAAAAACAACAAAAAAATTCAAATATAACACGAGCCTCAAACATATAAATCAATAGATAGAGACATAGTACTTATAGAGAAAATACACTGTAAAACGTACGCGCGCAAAACTGTGAGGAAAGGATTACCTTTCCTCAACCTGGTAGGAGTCCCACATATTGAGGGAACATAACCAGCTGGAGAAGAGAAAAATCAACTATGCCCGATACTACACTGCAAGAGGAGGCGACTGGAAGATCCGCTGGTAGAGCGATGAATAGGGAATGCTAGGAAAACGAGCGGCTGAGAAGCGTTTCAGCAGCGTACACGACGCAACTTAGGTAAGTGGCCGATTGTGTCATCTGTAATTGTCTGTAAATATTAACTCGCAATTTTATTTAAATATCAGACTCAGAAATTTAAATAATCTAACCAAGGAAATCAGAGAAGAACTCCGCCACAGGGAGTTCGGAGTTGGGAGTTGGGAGTGGGAGTTGGGGAGTTGGGAGGTTGGTGAGTTGGAGTTCGGAATGGAGTTCCGGGAGTTGAGAGTTGGGATTGGATGGAAGATGGAAGATGGAAGATGGAAGATGGAAGATGGAAGATGGAAGATGGAAGATGGAAGATGGGAGAAGGAGATGGAGATGGAGGAGAAGAATATACGGATTATGAGTTAAACGTGATAGAAAAAATTCAAACTCTTTTGATCGAAGATTCGTTCGCATCATGTCGCGAGTGATAGGACGGTGTAAGATATATATTACACCGAGTTGATAGGCGAGGCCGTGAGACTTCTCAACCCCACGCCTTCAAGTCTCCTCGACTTGCAGAGGCGATTGGGCCTAGAGATTAGTGTGGGATGTTAAAGGCTTCAACATAGAGATCTCGCCGGTGAAAATGTTCTCTGTCGAAACATTTATTAAAAGCTATACAAAAACATTAGATGTCAAAAGATCACATATGTAATTCAGTGACTCTTAAATTCTTCGAAAAAAAATCCGACTTCTGAATTATTTTCAGAGTAACATTTTTTATAATATGAGAATCTAGAAATTACGCCTACAAGTGCTTCATGAAAATAATTGGAATGTAATGATATCATTGTGACAATTGTTTTGAATAAATTAAATAAAATTACAAAAAAGTTGGACTGAAGTTCGACTTGGCTCCCATACTTCCGACCTGGAATTCTTCACTGTTCAGTATCTAATCTATATTGCCTAGCCTCAACATATGTTCACTCGCCGCCACTGGAATCTTTTGCCATGTGAATATTCAATAAATTTCTTTCAATGAAAATGTCTGTTTCTATGTATTTATCATAGTAGTAGCAGGAACAATTAGAATATACACACTAAATCAGAGAAAAAAATCAAAAATGATTTTCTGATAAAAATATTTTATTTTTCATTGTCTAACATTAACACATTCTTCCCTGATTCCATCACACAGCGAGTCATATTTCAGATCATTTAATCACATGGTGCATCATGCAATACAGTCTTCTTGTCAGTTCTTAGAAAACATCATGTGGGAAATAGCCCTGGTTCAACAGTTTCAGTCACATCAATTTCCTTTAGTTTTGAAAATTCACAAGAAAAAAACGAAAATAATGTTTATCTTTTTGAAATATTACATTTAGTACTGATTAGCCTTTAATATTCAAGATGTTTTGGGAAGATCAGTAAATGGAAAATTTTACTTTTCTGATCAACACTTCTTCATTGCATCTACAAAGGAACAAATTTTCAGCTGAGGTTTCAATATCAAATTTCAATGAAATACATGCAATTGTAGTAAGATAGTACTGAATTTGTACTCAAAAAATACCTATGTGTAATCTACTCACTTTTTTTGCATATAACACACAAATGACACAGTTACACTGGACCAGACATCAAAATGAGAGTTTGAGTGATTTCCAGATATGAAATTAAATAATTCCCTGCACACATCAAGAAGAGTGAATATAAATGTTCCACAATATGTACTCGTGATTTCATATTGCACACTGAGAAATATTAGGTGATAATATACAACATACATTTTTACAATGGTACAACATGCACAAAACATTCAGCAAAAGGAACATTTTCTGAAAACACATATAAACTACTCTTTCTTTCTGTTATATTTATGTGGAACAGATATGAGTATATTCACACAAAATCATAAGCAATATGCTATGTCCTTTACAAATATTTTCATCACCTGTGCATCATTTATTTACAGCAGAGTTACAACAATTCATTAAATATTAAATAATTTAAGGTCAAAATAGAAATGGCATTTGCAGATTAATAAAATGAAATGCACCTTCAGATTCATTAATATACCTCTAAACAACTTAACATATAATTTTAACTCTTAATACATTCAATTCTCAATCACCAACAAGAAAATGTATAATTTGAATTCATACTTTCCTATAAAAATTAATTAATCACTTCTCATTCCATGTTAAAATTCTCTTCTTTTTATAAAAATTCATTTATATAACTAATAAAATGATGCTCAGATGTAAACAGTCGTAAGTGAAACAAAATACATTTCTATTTAAATATGAAAGACATCAACACGAGAAGATTAACATTAACTTCTCTTTACAATATAAATTTCTCTTTCAACATGATCTTGTGAACGGGAATGGCTACCTTTATATCAGTGTATCTTCATCTTGAGTGTCAAACATCATAAGGAGGGAGTGCTGAGATGCGGAATGATCTCTGCGTCCTAGCAGAGCAACTTCTTCGCCCCCAGGGCTACGAGTAGATGAATCTGGCGAGCTGCCTTCAGCTAAAGGACAGTTGGTGGCAGCGCTACTGCTGGAGGGTAAGTCATGAGCATCCGGTGACGCTAGAGGGGGTGGGAAGCTTCGCCCATGGACCAATCCTCCAGAAACGGCCACAACTGCGGCTCCTGGAGTCGGAGGGCTTTCCAGTGTTGTAGCTAACATGGTGTATGATTCTCGATAGCCAGATGTACTTGACGTCTGTGATACCTGACAATGAAAGGAAGCACCATTAGTACAATGCATGAAGGTGCAGGGAGGTAGAAAAAATTAGAATTCTCTCAACACCAAAACAGTTTCTGACGCAATGTAGATTTTTTAGACCCACATCAATATGTGACATGTTTTACAGAACAATGGGCCGTTGTGTAATGGAAAATGTATTTCCACCAGTAGCGTCTCGTGTTAGCAGAGTTAAGATATCTCTTTACGAATACCAAATAAGAGTAAAACCTGGACATTTATGCAAATGTTCGTCGAAAAAATTGGAACTGCTTTTTGAGAAAATGTTGTTTGAGTGCTTCTAAAAACGCGCAATTCTGAGCTCATTTTCACAATAAACTTTTGTGTTTTAGAGAACCTTTCTTTGGAAATTATTTGAAATACTTCTAGGCATAAATGCAATAATGTACACAAAACGCAACGTAATGTAAATATTAACTATTACGTGAAAGATCAAAAAATTAAAATTCTGTAATGTTTAAAAAACTACAGAATACAGCGAAATGACGTTTATGTCATCTTTACAGTGCAATTATTACTATCCCCACAAAAAGTTCAAAGAAAAAATTAAGCAGTTTTTGAGAAACTTTTTAATTTTTTAATAGTGTCCACATTTTACTCAAAATTGCGCGATAAACTAATACAATTTTCAAAGTACTTGATATTAATAAAATAACTAACTATGAAGAACAAATTTCATTTGAAAAAAATCTCTTATCTCAATTTTGTAATTGTAGCATGGCGAAAAAAATTGAAACTTTTCAAATTTTCGAAAATACGGAGTTAATAATGAATATCAGACCTACGCAGTCTTTGTAAGTGTATTTAATTCAATTCTTACGAGAAATTTAAAGAAAAACTTGGAGTACTTTTTAGAAAAAGTTGAAATTTTGTCAGGGGCTTCATTTAAAGTAAGTCCAAAATTTATAGAATGTCTTTAAAAATCGCAGAGCTTCGAGTAAGGCCATATCGAGAAGGAAAAATCCTACTGACAGGACAGACGTTAAAAAATACCTTTTCGATTTCAGACCCCCAAGACGTGTATTTCACTTGGAATCTCGAAATTGATTTTCTATATTATTACATAACTATCTCCACTACTATCTCTCGACCGGGTAATATTAATTTTAATTTGTAAAAATGCTACAAATAGTTTAGGCGCTAATGCTGTTCACTAATGATTGACGTATGGATGTTTTGAAAAAATAAAATAAAGACAACACTTTTTGGCTATGAAGTGCGCAGAATTTGTCAAATGTGACTACATAAAATGTTGGTGGAAGTAATTTACTACATATGGAACAAGATATATTTACGTTTTCTGTATCAATGCACAACTATTAGAATTTTTCTGTCATAAAATCGCTATTTTTGTCGCAGCGTTGCATAGCGTTCTTCACACAACGTGTATTACTCCGTATATGATAAAGTAAAAAAGCCGCAAGAAACACCTGCAGTACGTCTGAAATATATACGTAGAGGAAGGACCGAGAAAGAGGGAAAATCGAGTTGGAAGAGGGCAACATGCCCAATCCGTGAAGGAAGATGCTTATGGTATTCGATTAAACAACCATCGAAATTTGGAGAAGGGTGTACTGGAGAGTTGCATGGCGTCGTACCTCGTCCCACGAGGGCTCGCGGCCGCCGCTGTCGACGGAGCGTGCGCGGCGCGAGAGGCCGCGCGGCAGCGGCCCCAGGTGGCCGGCCGGCCCCGCCGCCTGCGACGGCGTGGGCGGCGCCGGCGCCGGCAGCTGCTGCGGCGCCTGTTCGTGCTGCAGGGCGGCTCGCCGACTGGGCGCGGGGGGCGTCCGCGGTATGCCGGTGCACGACAGCTCCGACGCGGCTGGCGCCGGCCCGCCGGGGCGCTGCTGGCGCGCGCCAGCGCGGCAGCTCTTGCGCTCCGAGCCGGAATGTGCGGCCACTTGCGGGTGCTTGCGCGCGCGGGCGGGCGACCTGCGGGGCACGTCCCGACCACGCCGTTTCAAGATTATATTGCTAGGGGCGGATTCCAGCCGATCAGTTATTTGGGTGGGAGGCCAGGCATAGTTGTTGAATATAAGAAACAGGTATGCGTGGTGATGGAGTTTTTGTGAGTGTCATTAGCGCTGATACTTACATAATAGTATTAAATTTAAATTAATTACATAATTTCTATACAAATAAAATATTAATCGAAATTGCCCAATAAATGAAAGTGCGTACAAAACGAAGAAAAGATAACAAAGGAAACTTCTAACCTTTTTGTTTTGTTTGCGTTGTGGTGCCCCCCCCCCGGATTCCACCAGCTCAATTTGAACACACAGGACTGAATCTTGCAAGGACGGAAGAGAAATCAAGAGAATTCAATGTCTTGAGCAGGACCAATGGAGGAGGTTCGCCCCCCCCCGCCCCCCCGACGACAGTTTTGGTACCAATGGGTATAAATTGCGAAGGGTCGCCGAGTAATCCTGAATTGTCCCCCCCCCAAAAAAAAAAAATTGTTGCTAGTCGTGCTCGCTTTTACACCAGGGGCTCTCAACCTGGAGAGTGTGGGCAGATACGGTAAGCAAGAAAAGTATATATGTAAACTAGTCAAACAATTCTTTTCTACAGATTTCTACTTACTCCAAGCTGGCTTTTTCTGCTCTTCCTCAACCTGAATGTCTTTCTACTCTGTGCCTTTGAACGTTGCAGTCTAGGTTTGTCTTGGAGACTCCCAAGTTCTCCTGAGCTATCTTCTGCAGGACTGCTTGGACTGAGAGGTGTGGTCGATGTCTCTCCTGTTCATACAGATCTAGTATTAGGTGCTCAAGATTCTACGTGAGCTAAAATTGAAATGATTGCTATTTTAAATGAATTTAATCATTATATTTCAAAGGTTTTTGAATGTTTTTATTGTACTCAACTTAATAATAATTAAGATATTGCAATATGAATACAAATTACAATAAAAAACTGTTTCATGCTTTGAATAAGTATCATCAGATGATCTGCTCTCCAGCAACAGGCTACTTCATCCTTTCTTTTAAGAAAGAAAAAATACTCTTAAGCAAACAGGGTGCCTCCAAACTCTAAATCGTGCACCTGCAAAAAATCTACATCTAATACTATATCTAAAATAATCAGTTTACAGCAACCTTTAAAAATTGATTAATTGTAATGGATGAAAGAGAAGTTGCTACAAATGAATTTTTTTTATCCACTAAAAAAGCATGCTGCTTCTAAAGAATGCTATGACCAATTTCAATAATGTAAGTAAGTGTATTCCACAAAAGTTTTTCCTTCAAACAGCATAAGAAAGTGATAAACTTAACTTATACTTGCCTCCAAAGATCTTGATATAAGCACTTAACATGTATTACCTAAATTATTTCAAGTGTTCTGAATGATATATGATGTTCATGTTTCTTCTGATCATTCCTAATAATTTACAATCACATAGGTAAGTGTAATACTGCATTATATGTCTTTGGATGAATAATATCCTCAATTTGTATATTCATCACACTTGCAATACTTTTTATACAGTACCAGTACAACAGTTCTTACAAAAGCTTTTCAAGTACTATGAACAGTTACAAATAACAAGCTTTTCTAATATCATAACAAAGAAACTGCAATTGCAATGTTCTTACTCATTTTTTTATGTGTTGTTATATATCCAGCTACTCTGCAAGCGATGACAGCATGCCAGCCTATGCTAAGAAGCAGATGAACTGAAGTTTCTACAAAGGAAGGAAAAAATGAAGGACATTCATGAGAGGATGCAGAAGAAGAAGAAGACAAAGTCATGCGGGGTGCAATTACCTGAGGAGTGCCTATACTCTACTGAAGACACAAAACGAAGTTTGGAGGCTTTTTGATGAGGCAAGAAAGCTTCAGTCTTTTGACTTGATATTTTACGTTCATCACTAGCAGAAGACTGACGTGACCTATCTGAAACATGCCACATCAAAACAAGGCTAACAGCGCCCAGAGACCTCAACAACATGTGCTGGAGTGGAGACTTCTTGCTTCTCTCAAGAAGAAGAAAGACAAGACATCTACAAACCAAACACCAAAAAGTAAACTTAAGTGAAGATGCTTTCAATCAGACTTGAAAATGGAAGCACTGAAAGGAAAAAAAGTATGCCATTGCCACTACATCAGCTGTACTTCCATCCATTTGCCCATTTTTTGTAAGCTGTCACATGCAGAGGAAGACCACACTTTATGTACAAAACATTTCTTTTCATCATTCCAAAGTTGTCACACTAAGGTATGCTCCTACATATATGCAGTTAATAGCAGAATTGATGAACAAGATAAGAATTTGCAACAGATGAGAGCTGAAACTGAAACAAAGGAAGATAATACATGAGAAATTGGTAAGTATTTAGTACCAACAAACAAATGTTTGTTATTCTCAGAACTTTTCTGTAAGGGCATACTAGCTACATGCATTTTGTTTTTTATGAATGTATTTCATTGCAACATCTTTAGAAACATCCGCTATGCTGAGATATTTCACTCTTAATTCTTCTTGGCCATCAAATTAAATATCTGTACAGCTCCTGCACTAACTTAGGCACACAGGTTTTTGCAGCTGCCAACAAGCTGACTGAGCCAAACTGGAAGAGTGAGCTCACATTGAAGAGCAGATATATGGGCCAGCTATGTACAAATCTAATTGACTACAGAAGCTGTGCTGACTACTGGTTGGGATGTGAACAGCAAATGGTCTCACTTGCAACAATGACAGCAAAACGCAGAGGAGGACAAAGAGCAGCTCAAGATCATAGTACCTCCTCATCCACCATCTGCTGCAGAGGGAATAAGTTATTTTCCCAAGTTATTTCTACAGTGATTGTTCTTTCATTAATTAAACATAACTTTTGTTTAACTGTTAGATTTATCTTCTACAACATTTAAATTGGATTCATTGCATAAAAGTAAATGGTGTGAATATCTACAAAGAATTAATTCTGAAATAAGATGCACTCTGCATTGTTACTCATTTTGAGTTGGTGTCTTTTGTATTCTGTCAGTGGAAAACGTGCATGTTATGTGCATATGTGGGAAGACTGAGATGACTTGTGCTGCTTCTGCCTCAATATGGTCAGCAAGAGAGGCACTACAGAACACCGGGGAAAGGAAAATGGTTGTGGGAGGCCAGTTCAGGGTAGGCGATACCTGCGGGTAGTTTCTCCACACAGGAGCTGGCAGTGGTGGAGGACAGAGTGTCCCCTGCCCCGCCCTCGCTCGCCTCCCCGCGTGTCAGGGCTGACTGAGTCGAGCCCAGACTGATGCTCGACACCGACTCGGACTCTGTCCAGGGCAGCCACAATGACAGCACAACATCGCAACATCCAGCATAAAAGCAGTGTAGCGAACATATATGTATATACCAGCTTGCTTCACTGCATTCTTAGCAATATCTAAGCATTATTTTCCATTTACACATTTATCTACAAAGCTTGCTGGATTCTATCAACAAATATTTACAAAAATAGTTGAGATGGAATTTCCTAATTTATACATTAATGCTACAAACCTCTTATTAATAGAAATGCAATATCTTTTTCCTTGTGCAACCCAATATTCCTTCATTCAAATGAAATTTTGAAATGTCCACGTTGATAAAATCTTGTTAACACAGCAGATGACCTTTCCTAGCCTAGAACAAATTACACAAAACTTGGAAAGCAAGAGAGAACTTCATAAAAATATCTTACCCTTTTGAGCAATTTGACTTGCTGCATGTGATTCACTGGAATGAGCTGTGGCACTGTCCCGGCGAGCAGCCAAATCTCCACTCAGCAAGTCAATCAGAGATGGTCTCTTACGTTGTGTTGGAGCTGGCTCAGTCCCTTGACCCGTTGTTGGAAGCTGTTGTTGAGTTTGTGTTTGTGGCTGTGTATCAGTTATAATAGTTGGTCTCTTGTTGTCTCTTTGCTCATCTGGCAACAAATTATAATGTAATATGAAAATAAATTTTAATCCAGAATAATTCTCATTTAACTTATGAAAGTACAGAAGGGGAACAGATCTTACAGAAATAGGTACAAAAAGAGAAATTACCATATCGTCTGTCCTCCAATTCTTCCTTTAGTTCTTTCATTTCATGTGCCAAATCCATTAGTAATGATCCTCGACCTTTGGGTGTAGGCAGACTGAAGCCCTTCATTTTCTCTCTGATCACAAACTGAAGATGGCGTTCTGTATCATTGGCAGGTGTCTGTGCTAGCTGTTTTGAAAATGATAATTTAATGAAAGGAAGATTTTAAGTGAAGGCTAATAAATTATTTTTATGAAAATTTGTTTGTTTATGAAATAAGTTTCTATGCAATAATCAGCTCTTAGCAATAAAACAAAGTTATTTAAAAAATGTATAGGAAAATCGATAATAATGTTAATAATATTTCACAAAATTCAATAATATTAAAAACAGTTCATGCAATTGTTATTATAGTAGTAGATTTCATTATAAGACAAAACATAGTAAGTTTAAAGCACATTGCCTTTTCACAAAAGATATAACAGAAATTTAATCAAATATTGCTACCCATAGTTGAATGTAAATAGATATATTCACAAAAAAAGAAATGAAAGAAAAAGAAAATGACAGAAATTTAATTTCTTTTTGAGTTCTTAATCTGTGAAAAATACTGATAGTAATTAAATGTTATTTGAGACATAAATTATAAAAAGGATTTCTTTGTTGTAATTTAGAATCAGTTCTATCTCTCTGTTTTTTTTATCATATCTCATATTCATATATTTAAGAAAAACACTTCCCAGAAACATACATGAACAAATTTTTCTTTACCATCTGCATAATGAAGGGCTGAAGAAGAACAAAAAGTGGAGTTCTTTGAGTCACAACAAAGTCTAAAAATGTCCAAAAAATTGGTCCCGCATCATTTCTCTTCCCAAGGTCTCTTACAGTGCGTGCAATTCGTAACCAGTCCAACACCAGTTCATTTTCAAAACATATCATCATTATCTTCAATGCTAAAAAATAGATGTTTTTTTTAGAAGAATGATAGCACACAGCTACATTCAGCTAGTAGTGCTACACACCTAAGAATGCCACTTGATACAATGATGGAGATACTTGACTGCACTTCTTTGAATCTCTCCCACTGTATATGCTTCCAACTCGCATCTCAGATGCATTTTTAATATTCTGTGCAGTTACAGGAGCAGTTTTAGTGGCTGGTGGATTCATTGCATGCAGAACCACAGTCAAGCAAAAGCTAATGTCAGTCTGTCGTAATCGAGGAACATCTGAAAATTTAATGTAATTTAAAAATTAATTTTTGTGTCAAATACAAGCTTCTTGCAGAGTAAACAAATAAATAATATAAATAATAATTATACCTTTCCTTCCACTTCCAACTCGTAAACATAAAGGCATAAGAAGATTCATGAGCATGTTTTCAGTCTTTTCTTGTGTAGGAAACACAGAACTTCCACCACAGACTTGTTCCAAGGAATATGTTTCCTGCAAATTCAAAGTTATCTTTTACTTAATCATACATGCCTAGAATTCACATATTACCTTTAGGGGAATTAACGGGCAATAACTATCAAGATAGAGCTTTCATCTGTAAAACATGCAAGATTCAGTAGTAGAATAATGTTGAAAAGTTTCAAGAATGGAAGTGCATGAATATCAGTCTACATTCCCTTGCACAGCATGACAGAGAGTCCAAAGAATTATTTAGTAATTCTAGATCTATGTATGGACTAAAGATATCTATATTTTTTCATGACTAATAGAAATTTAAGAGATGCATTAGAGACAAGTAATAATGGAATGTGTAATACACAAGGCCACCAAACATAGCCACAATAAAATATAAGCATATTTCAATAATTTATCACATGACAAATTATCTTTTAAAAATTATGACAAAATGTTATAATTCATATCGTTAATGTGTGTGCATTACTTCTGTTAAAATGTGAACTAGGTTTTGGAGGCCAAGCAAACCATTCTCGTGCCAATGCTATGTAGAAGAGAAACAAGGCAAGGGCTGAGAGACAGACTGGGAACAGATGATTGCTACCCCACAACCATGCTGCAAAGGACTGCTGCCTATCAGCTCGTAAAGAGCTGCATCACATTTTGAGGAATAATGTACAGGGTTAAAGGGTCAGTGTGCTTGGACAGACAACCTGTGAATAAAGACTGTCTGAAAGTCTGTTGGGGCACACAAATAAAAAATGGAGTGTTCACACCTAGAGTATGTCTCACCAGCGTCACATGACTGTAGATCTGAAATGAAACCAGCTTATATAAATATGGTGTATAATTTAAGAAAATCCATTTCTTTTCAAATACAGCAATATAATATGAAGATAAATATTGAAGAAAAGAAAAAATCATTAGACATTAGCATAAAAAGAGCATTCATCATTATAGGCATTCATATGTTCATGACCATTCACAAAAGAATGTTGTATATGAACAGCAAAAGTAACATTTGTGATCATGCATATTTCTCAGGTTTAGTTGATAACAAATGTATTCTGAATATGTACAACACAAATGATATTCTTCTTCCTATTGATGAAAATGATGCTTTCACATTGTGATTAGTAACAACATTCACTAATTAAGATAATCAGTTCATGTTTCTGAATCCTGTGAAGTTCTTGGTGGCAATTTTCTAATTACATTAACTGCAAGAAATTTATAGCTGCATAGCATGTACAAGAGTAAACAATAAAGGAGTCAGGAGTTGTTTCTTTCCATTCGAGGCAGCGGCCTCATCTACAAATGGAAATTTATTAACCAATTATTAAAATATAAATTTTTATTAATCCATTACAACCATATCTTGTTGTACGGTCAAGTATATATGAAGTACTGTTGTTTGATAAGAAAATATTCCTACATGAAACTATTGAGCAATCTTGAGGACAACAAGGAAATATTTGAAAGAAAATGGATTTTCATGACAAATATGAAACAAATCTGACAAGTAAAATGTGCCCTTGCTACTAGATGAATCCATCATTACTTAATGGTCAATTCATCCTGAAAACATATTTTAATAAATGTAAAAGAATAAGGCAGAATTTTACTGTAAAAAAAAAATAAAATTAGGAGGCACACTTACCCCAATAGCAAGAATTTGCAGGGCAATAAGTCTCACCACAGTGGAGCAAAAGTGAGGAGGTGGCACTTGACTCATAAGTGCTACACTAGCTGAAGAAATGCATTCGCCAACACTTGAAGTGTTGGAATCCCCAACAATTAGAGCCTGAATTCAATAAACATTCAATATTTCCATCTTATTGAAAAAAAAAAAAATTTTTTTAAAAAGAATTTTACCAGGTGAAGTCAAAATAATTTTCTTACTATAAGTATTAAAGTTCTGAAATTCAAGTTTTTGAAATTTAAGTTTACAGAGAGATATGCAACAACAGACAAAATTAATTCCTTCTGAACAAATGAACTTAAGGAATTTTTATGAGTTAATGTTTAGATCAATTATGAATGAAAAAATTGCACAAACAAATATTTTGATAAAATTATTTCTTATTACAATAATAATCTTTGTGTATCTTTTCATTTATTAAATACTGAAGAAAAGAGAGAATGTTACACATACTTGACAGGTTCCAATGAGAGCCTTCAGGTGTTGCATGTGCACAATATAAGGATATCTTGACAGTGTTTCATATATGCCCTTCAAAAGTCCAGCAGCAGCTTCCCAATCAGTGTGTCGCTAGAAGATCATTTAAAGCACAAATATCAACATCATTAGAAATGACATACTATTAAGAAATATTAATTTTAATATTGTAGGTACCTTCAATATAGTTTTAGGAACAGCTATTTTAAATATTGGTTTTTGAGAAAAAAATTGAGATATTCAATGAAAGTAACATTCGGCAAATAGAAATGCCACATGAAATTAGTTTGCAAATATTTATATTATTATTTAAAAGAAGCAAGATAAAAATACTAATTTAAAAAATGGTTAACAAAAATACAATTCAGTAGTATTGGGCAGAGGCACATCCAGGATTTTTCTCGGGGGTAGGCTTCAGATATAGTATCCAGCTGACTAATATTTTCTTATAAAGGATTTTTCATTTAAGCAGAATGTAAAATATATTATTATTTATTATATTATTATTTTTTGACTTGTAGATAATATTTATAACAATAATAATTGATATATTGAATAACTTTCCTTAGTATAGAAAATTTCGTAAAGCTACATTTTTTAATACGTCTCTTTGGCTTGGGTGAGTGGAGTTGGGGACTGAAGCCCGATGAACCCCCTCTTGGGTGCTTCTCTGGCAGTTGATCATAATTTCTTCTACAGTACTTTGCCCTCAGAATAGGCAAATAAGTAGGTTTTATGTTATTTTTTTTCCAGAGAAACAGACACTGGGGTTAAAATGTTTGATTGGAAAAGAAAGATTAAATTTAGGCCTCTCTTCCATCTGGCACCCAGAGCATAAGCCTCACCTGCTCCCC
>BOPP01000017.1:12425117-12468461 GCA_017312745.1 Gryllus bimaculatus | reverse complement strand
TTACATCCCTGTTTCAAAATTATCTATTTGCATACTTTTTCAATGGGTTTTATTATAGTGATTCTTTATAAATTTAAATTCAGAGGATGTCCTTATTGTTATGGTTATCATTATCTTTTGGCTATGTTGAAATTCATTTGATGACCTGTTTGGTCTGATATTTCAACATGAAGAAAACATTATTTACTACGATCACAATTTGTTTTGTGTTATTATTTTCAAACACATTCCAATTTTACAGTTTTGAGTCCTCATGTGTCACACCTCATAAAAGTCCAAGCAGACACTATTGGTACAATTGGATGGTCACATGAAGAAATCCTGTGCACTCGATTACCAAATATGGCAGAAAATTAATTTCAGGAATGGATTGTTGTGTTAAGAACATTACTACATTTGCTGGATAAACAGAAGACTCATATGTAAAATCATTACTTTAACAGATTTACAATTTGCCACAGGAGTGTGTGGAGAAAAAGTTAGAAAAATTCTATGGAAATGTCTCAACCTCTAACAACAGCTGAAATGGGGCAGGCATCAGAAATATTGTGATGTGATGTTAAGCACAGATTAGTTGATTTCCAATATCTGAGCACAAGATTTATTAAATTTGATAAACGGGAAGAAGACCTTAATCAAGAACTTTCTTTTTTAAATTATAGAAATTGTGGTTGACATTGTAATCAATTTTTAAATCATTATAAATGTTCTTTTCTTAGTGAAGACATGATTTGAATGAAGACAAGAATGCACTGTATCATGAGTGTATGTTTTCTACATAGTAACCTACAGGGCAGTAGCTTTCTTTTTCATTGGATAATCTTCAATTAGTATGTTTCTTCTATTGTTATTAATCAGTTAATGTTTTCATATTATCTATGATAACATTAAATGGTGTCCACTATACATTTTAATATGTAAATAGTTAACTCTACAATTGTTTCTGCTTAATGAAAACAAATGAGACACAATGACCAGATGGTACCAGACATGTACCATAAGACAAGATGGTATGATGAAACATGTTAGAAGTCAATCTTCGAATATTTTCTAAATTCAATGAGGAAACCTTTTTGCTTACTAAACAATTAGTTTTCAATTGTTATTTATCACTTTGCTATTGTTTGCATTCATTCGGAATCAAGCTGAACTATAACTAAGATATAATAAAGTCATTTAGCTCAAAATTTATTTACCCGAATAGATGGCTTTTTATAGATTTTATTGAAAGTTTTGTCAAGTCTTCTTAAGATTGTGATGAGAGCAGGTCTCATAGCTTCATTTGTCCATTCTGTGGAAGGAAGAACTTCATTGAGGTAACGTTGCAGACCTCGACATGCCATAGTGTCTGGGTCATACGGAGACACTTTAAGAAGACTATGAGCCACATCTGCTAATCGCTGCAACGAATATAAATTTTTAGAAATTCCCTTCCTTAGAATTTGTGTAATACTGGATA
This sequence comes from Gryllus bimaculatus, assembly GCA_017312745.1. Lineage (NCBI taxonomy): Eukaryota > Metazoa > Arthropoda > Insecta > Orthoptera > Gryllidae > Gryllus > Gryllus bimaculatus. Next base: position 12,467,002 of record BOPP01000017.1, on the reverse strand, counting down.
TTTTTAAATATGAAATACTCACTACATGAGATCTTATATCCAATATTTCTACAGGCTTTCCATCAGACCCAGCTTTTTTGTTAAGTTCAGCTAATCTTATTGTACTTTTTGTTAAAAATTCTGCTACTAGGTTAAGAATTATATCTCGAGGTCTGCGGAATTCATTTCGTAGGACCTAAAGCAAATATTGTATAAAATCAATCTATAATATAATAAATTATATTATATTGAAATTTTCTGGTCAGACAAATTTCATAATTACTTCAGAATCTTCTAAGTCTCTCTCATACACAACTTTGGTACGACTGTGATCACTTATGTACTTAGAATGAGATTCGTCTTCAAATTCAAATCCTGGAGAATAGCCTCTGCTATAATTACGTTGACTAGATCCCTTGTGCTCTGGACTGGCTTTCTGAGGTCCATTGTAGTTCCTGCACATTGAAAGAAATTACTCACAACATTATTTACTTAAGCAAAGTTGAAAGAAGATATTTTTTTCTAATTGACATTAAATAACAATGATAAATTATTTTACAATAGTTTACTTTGCTAGAGCTTCACTGTTGTGTACAAGAGTGCGTACAGCCACGGCTAACTGATGAATAATTTCTTTCTCTGTTTTTCCATCCTTAATGTAATTTGGTTGAGAAATATGTTGCATATAACAAGGTAAAATGGCTTCCAAGATAATCTGAAATGAAATTTAATGACAAAGTAAAATAAAATTATATTTACAAAATGAATTTTGTGAAATGGGATTAGTTTCAATTTATTTCCATTTATCACCAAATATTCCCCATTCAATATTCAATGTTCAATTCCTTCAATCCCTTTCTACATACACATGCATTTTCTAAAAAGTCTCTGACAAACTTTTGAATTTGGAAGTCATCACAACCCAATGGAAGAAAGCCTTCGAGGCAAGGTGAAATTCTGCAACATAATGGTTCCTTCCCTGTGATATAAAGGTTTCAAATTGCTATTGAAAAACAAGCTGGATAATACTTGAGAGGGAAACAAAGAATATTTCTTCTGGAGAAGAAAGATAAGATTACAAACAAGAACAACATTGAAAATTACATCTAAAGTCTTTTATATTTTGTAGCTTAATCTACCAAGAGCAAAGTGAGCATTCTTATATTCATTTAAGGAATAGGAAGGATTACATTCAAAATATGACTCCTATGATGAGCTATTATAATTTTTACTTATTAGCAAGAAATAATTTTAATATTGTGTGGAATGAGTTATAGAGCAGTGGCAACATCTCACAGTGACTTACAACTTTCCAAACACAATATGCTGAAAATATTGTGCCACCTTTAGAAAAGTTCCTTACTCAAGCAACCCTAAAATAGTGTTAAACAACATGATCATGTATAAGAACTTGCCACTATGCAACTCAGCAACTGTTAGGAGGTGGTCAGAAGCTAGCCACTGTATCAGAGGCAGCTACTTTACAGTCACATTTCAGTTACCATTTTGTATCCAGACAACAAACAAGTTAATATATTGTAAACTATCTCTAATAGTCCACATCCTTTCAAAATTCTGATAAGCAACCAAAGAATTTGACTTCCCATTTTTCCTTTCTACTTTCCTCCATTTCTAGACATCCCTCTTTTAAACTAGGAGTCAATAAACAATCAACAGTTATGAATGGTCATTAATTTTTTGTCTTTCCATTGTCATCCTTTCCTCCATAATGAGTATAGGTTTGCTAAGAATAACAGCTTTCTGAAAGACATTCTTTGCATCCATCTATACTATATAAATATTAATTGCCTCTAAAATATCTGTTTGGTGAGATCAAGAGAATCTTGGAACTCTGTCTTCTCAATGCATCTTGAGACTAATTTTTTGACACTGCTAATTTGCTAACTTTAAATTGTTAGATTCAAATGAAGATTCTACATTTCCCAATGCTTTATAGTGTGTGTCTTATCATGGACTGCCAAAGCTATTAACTTCTACAAAAAAGCCAGCAAAAATTTGTATACCAGCATTTGATGACCACGTACAGAATCAGCTGCATATGCTATTACCATGACACACAGTGATATACAGTCAAGCACTGTTACCATTTCATTTTCATCATGATAGCAAAAATCAATTGCTTTTAGAGGCTTTTCTTCCTTTACCAGCTCAGCAATATTCAAAGGATCTGGGGAAGGAGTTTCCAGACTCAAAAGAAGATTGAATAAACAACTGGATTGCACCTGAAATTATTAACTCCATTTAAGTAATAAAATAATATGAGGAATGCTAATAATGATAATGTATTACTAAATTTTATGATGAATGTTTACAAATAAATTATACAAAGTACTTTAGATCTCAAGAATGCAGATTTATTGTGCAATGCAATAGATATAATCAAGAGGAAGATTACTTTGTGGGCATCTCCATACTGACTATCCTCCTCACAATCCAGAATTGCTGATACACTTCCAAACATCTGCAGAATGAATGGTTTTCTATTCATAAGGTAAAATTGTTTAACAGCATATTCCACAGTAGTTTTTACCAACATATTTGTTTGATGATTTGCATACAACTGCAGCAATGTGGGCATTATCAAAAGGTACCTAAAACACAATTCAACGTGTTGATATTTGTTTTGTAACTAAACCTAAATTTAAAAGAATTGAAATTACCCATTTGTAGAGAAAATGTTTTTGAAATGATGAGCTGCATTTATGTAAGTTGATGTAACATAACGGAGGATACAGGCATCTCCACTATGAAGTATAATGGCTCCATTGAGAACATTAAGAAATAAATGAATGTCTCCTGAGTATGCAAAATTTCCTGCCATTGCTTCAAACATACGTGCAATGAGACGTACCCACATAAATTTATGAAGAACATCCAGACCCATAAGCTCCTACAAAGATCAAAAATAAATTAGTCCATTCATTTAGAATAAATAATTCAGGATTACTATCTATTCTTACTTTTCCCATTTCTCCACCTTTATAGAGATCCAAATCAGCTTCCAAAGCTTTTCGAGGAAATGAAGGTAATTTCATGAGTTCTTCATGAAGAAAAACTACTCTTTGTACAACCTGGTACACGCAAAATTCAATGATAAATATTGTTGTTATACACCAAAATAAGTTTTGATCTGATACAATACTTTATCATAACATTATAAATAACAATGTTTGTTGCATAACATGCATAAAATGTTAAACATGTGAGAAATGAATCTCATGTGTATTTTTACAGAATGAAAGGATGTATTCATATAACTAATAAGAAATGAAGCAATTAATTTACCATATCAACATTTTTTAGAATTGCCCATGTAAGTAGCACTTTCCCAATCTCTACAAACTTATGAAGTAGTTCTTGTTTTTGAAGAGCATTGAATGCTTCTTCTGGTTTCATATGAACCAGCTCCAACTGAGGATACTGTGAACGCTTGAAAAAGTAATAATCTCGAACATATGATGATGGATTGTGAATTTGACCTGTAAAAACACTATTTTTTGGTAAGAGAACAATGAAAAACTACTGAAAATATAAAATTAACTTAATAATTTATTTAACAGTTTCATATTATTAAGTCTTTTTTAACAACACTTTCTTATTGATAACTAATACAACAAATGTTTGTCAAAGATAGTTAAACTTCGAGAATTTTTATAATTCTCTAGATAATATGTATTTATTAGGGAATTAGTGTAATCCTGTTCACACCAATTGCAAAATTATCATTAAAAAATAACTTACGAGTTTTATAATCCACCAAAAAGAATTCCTTGTGTCGAGCTTCATCAATACCAAAAAAGTCCAATGATTCCCTTAGAATCTGACAGAATTGTGTATCCTCTTGTACAGGAAATTGTGATGGAATCTCTCCTGCTGTTGGATCTATGAAATAAAACTTGAGCTCTCAAAGCTGAACCAATCACGCTATGTTTTCAAATAGACAAATACATTTAATTTTAATTCTATTGAGTTATTATTGTAACACTTGAATAACCATTTCTATTTACTTTTATCATTAACACTGACTCTCAAACTTTATATATATTCCAAATAGTATTTGTAATCACTATTTCATTCTGTTAATGTGTAAAATGTTTTGTATTTTTAAACATATGAATATCTTTTATATAGTAAATCAAAATATACAACTTCCTGAAGTTGCAGTTGCTGTTGCTTCCTAAAGTTGCATAGTTTAGGATAAAAAGAGCTTGTTCTTCGGTCAGCTTGTTACTTTTATCATAAAGGAGCATTTTTATAGATTACAAATTAGTAAGCTATAAACAAATTTACTTATTACAAAAAATGAATTACACAACATCCAAGAAATATGATTATCACCTTGAGGTCCATGTACTATTATTTTTTTTGCAGAAGGTACATTTGCTGTTAAGAGAATAGATGCATCACATTGTTCCTTTCTTAATATTTGTTTTAAGTCTTTAAACATTATTCCATGAACTGAATGAACCACCTAAAAATAGAAGACAATGACATTATATGATTACCGCATAACTTATAGTATTCCTAAGGGGAAAAAAACAAACTACTTTTCCATTATCTATATTGAAAAGAATTTGGGAATGATATTTCTGTAAAATAATATTGAAATTCAAAGCTCAGAATTTTTAATGAAGAAATAACAGAATGCTATTTGAAATATCATATAATTTTAATCAACATTTTAATTTTGAAATTAAGAAAAAATTCAGTGTTTACAAATAACAAGCTACTTTTCCATCTTGCTTACCATCCACAAAATTGACAAAGCTGTACCAATGAGCTGTTGGCCTTCTTCTTGAGGAGAGCGCACATAGAACATGACATAGCCAATTATATAATTGTATAAAGCAAATGCAGCTTGCTGAGGTAGTTTTGGCACAAACCGAATGAGATGACGAAGGATTTTAAACATGAGATCTTGTTTGTCCCTAGTAAGTCTTTCAAGGACATAGCGAAGAAAAAGAGCTGAATCTTCAACAAGGCAATTCCATATCACCTGAATTCAAGGAAAATTATGTAGAATAAAACTGTATTTTTAACTTCATTTTAAGTTTGTATGTTGTTTTGTGAAAGTACCTGATAAGCCACTTCATATACAGCATTTCCATCAGGAGAAACTGCAGCATCATCTAATAAAGTGATAATTTGGATAACAGCAGAACAGAGACAGGATGGAAACAATGAATGAGCTGAATGGATGTGATGAGTGGCATTGCGTTGATTTTCTGGTTGTTCTTCATCTCCTGAAATTTTAGAATTTAGGTATTTCATCTTCAGATATCAAAATTTTGTCGCAGTAGAACAAGGGCTACCCCAGTTTTAGCTACTTCTTAGATATTGAGAGTTTTACTAGAACTTTTATAATATAACTCGGTACTCTTTTAAACACAGTATACTTACATATAAGTCCATACTAGATTTAAATAACCATATAAACTAAAAGAATAATATTCAAAATTTTATTTAATATCTCAATGTAAATTGAGTGAAGTAAATTTTTAACAGTTTATGAAAATGTTCAGTTCAAAAGATCAAAAGAGGGTGTCTACAGAATTTCTTATGATATTTTGGAAATTATGATCTCGACAAACCACCTATTACTCTTTCATTATTAATTTCAAATATGATTGTATGTGTCCAATTTGCCACTGTGAATCATGCATAAATAAAAAAAAATTAAAAAAACCTTTGCTTCACTTCAACAGTAATAAACACTTTAATAATATTAGTGTTGTTGCTCAGTGATTTAAAACTTTGGTCTAAAAATATAACTTAACATACCTACTTGTTATTTTCCTTATTTTCTTACACAATGAATCAAATATTTTTTTAACTACTTCATGTATTTGTGCATCTAGTTTGCTTCCAGATAATTCTATGATTCTTAGCTTTATTATAGCTTGAGCTCAATATTCTCATGCATTTTGTGAAGTCAAAGCAAATTGTGGAAACTTTATGCAAAATTAAAATAAACAGAGTTACCAACCTTCATCATGATCATCTCCAACTGCATGGTACAGACTAGGTTCATATGCAGCTTGAACAGTAATGGGTATAGTAGTAATAAGAAAATTTTCTCTTTCTACGCGTTTTTTGTCTTCTTGAGCTTGTAATGCCATTTTGATTAACTCTGTCTGTTGCTTCTTGCGAGTTTTAGTTGCTGTGACCAAAGAGCGCTGCAAAAAATTCGTATTTCTATCTGACCCCAAAAAATGACAACAAGAATTATCTAACTACCCAAACTCAAAGCCTAAATGCAAAAGTAGTTAATCATTTATGTATTTTTATTTTAATATATCTTAATAAGCATCTTCTACAACCTAGAATTAACTATTAAAATGCCTATCACTCTGAGGATATTAAAGTTTTAGGAAAATATGAAGATTGGAAATTTTAAAAATTCAATGAAAATCTCCTATTCAGTCCAGATTTAGATCAATTATTTTAATTATCCTTTGGTATAAAAACTCTTTTTCACTCACATGGCTTTCCTGACTGATTGTGACTTCTTCTACCTTTGTCTTCACTTGGGGCATCCAGGGTGGATCAACAACAGGTAAAGACTCAATTCCAATCTTAGGTGAAGGCAAAGTAAACTCAATACCTGGTGGAGGCACTTTGAAAGTCATATGAGCACCTTCTTCCATTCGTGGCCATACTTGGTACCTTAATTTCCATAACACCTGAAACCTGGGAATGCATTTTTCAGATAGTTCATTCAAAATTTCTCTTTTTAATTAAGATACTTAAAATATTATTTAAAAATATATGACTCAGCATAAATGAAAAGGAATGAGAGTAGCAAAGGATGATATATTTTCTTTAAATTGACTCTCTCTATCTTTAATAAAAATAAAATACATTACGTAAAAAAATTCATGTGTGACTGTATCAATCTGTTCATAATGAAAATAACAATTTCAAATAATGATTTTTTGTTTCAGTCAAGTTTTTCACCTTAAAATGGCATTTATACGCATTGCTGGTGTCTGATGATGAAGCCCATGCTGCATTATGTCTGTTGCTTGATTAGGGGCACGAACAGCCCCTAAAATAAAAAGTGAGGCTGCAGTTGCAGCTACTTCTTGATTGGATTCTAACAACAGCTCCCAAGCTACCGGAAGAACATCAATGAAATGTTCTTCTCCCAAAACCACAGCCCCTTTTACTAAAACAGCTAGAGGGGCATGGAAGACATCGCGCACCTACAAAACAATAATATTCAATTTAACTAAATTAACTAAGTACGTGTTTGAAAGTTATTTCACTTGTTTTCAGTTTCAGTTATGTCACAGGCAAAATTTAACTTTTTTCATTTATGATGTGATGACATATTGACACCTAACAGAGTTTAGAAGCAAAAATATGAAAGATTGGGAAAAAATTACAGAAAAAAATCAGATAATTTCTTCTAAGAAAATTATAATACTAATAAAATAATAATCAAATGTAAAAGTTTTACTAATATATCTAGTTAAAAAAGAGCTCAACAAAAAAATGTGATAGTGAAGCTATACCATTATGTACAAAACAAAACAAAACAACAGACCAAATAACTTAAAATCTCTGAATTTTCAAAACTTGCAAAAGTTTAATTTTCGTGATATATAGTACCACAAATGTATTCACGAGAGAAATTTATTCTTAATGAAATATGTTCTTAATGAATGCATTAGTAATAAATGTCATGCCTAATTTTTTCAAAATAACAGTAGTTTTGACATAATTTTTTAATGAAATTATGACAATTTTCAAAAAGCAGGAAACATTTTTTTCATAAACAACTACAAATTTCTTCTTTAAACTTTTTGTTTACTGTTAACTTTAAAACTGTTTCTTTTACTTTGTTTATTTTACAATTAATACGAATCTTTTAAAAAATGCCAATACTGAAAAAAAATTTTACTTATTTCTTCATCTTCTTTCATAGCAGAATATGAATAGTTTGTTTGAATAGAATTCTGCATTTACAAAACAAAAACATATCTTAGAACTAGTAGGTAAAATATTTGCTAAATATTCTAAGGTTAAGAAGCAAAAGTAAACAAATAATTACTTTTAAAAAAATAAGAAAATAATTTGACAATATTGAATGAAAGCAAACACATAATTTTATTATTTTTAATACAAATGTGCCGTTATTATAAAAATTATTAATTGTTTTTTCTAAGAAGATTTCTTAAAAAATAGTAAATTGTACATGCCTGGGTTTTAATATACTTGAGTATTACAGCTTGTTCCTTGGGTTTTTCTTCTGCTTGTTTTCTTTTCCCAGTTGACTGTGGTCGTCCTCGCTCCTGATCTTGTTGTTCTGCAATGTCCCGTGATGACTCACGTTGACTCATTCCCATTTTGGCACTTTGTGAACTATCAAATCCACGATCAATTCTACATTAACAAAACAAAAAACATATCTTAGTAGAGCTAGTAGATAAAATATCTGCTAAATATTTCTAAGATTTAGAAGCAAAAGGAACAAATATTTACAATAAATAATCATTTGACAATATTGAATGAAAACAAATGCACCTATCACGTCTACCCATGCTGTCTTTTCGTCGAATGGGAGATGCTTGAGTACTGGCTTGATCTGAGACTTTACGTCCTCGATGTTTTTCTTTCTTGGTATCATCACGATGATGTTTTTCAGTTTCTGTTTCCAATTCTGCTCCAGTTACTAAGCCAAACTCTTCTCCATACACCTAAAATTTGAAATAAAATAAGTCAAATATTCTAGCTTACCTGCATTCCAAATGCTTTATTTTCAATTTCAAACTTTCTTTTCTGAATCTAGATTTAAAATGTTCTCATAAATGAAATCATCATTGAGTGTACAAAGAAATTTCATCAGCATAAGAATAGGGGCCTATCCAAAAACTTCTCTCTGAGTTATATCAAAGTAACTTCATTAAAATTGAGTGGAATTTTAGGCACATTTTAATACAATTTTTTAAATCAAAAACAATATTTTTTTCATTAATTTGAATTTTTATTAATACTTTGAAATAAGTAATGCAATAAATACAACAAACTTTGGATATGAAAAATAAGATGATGCGAACAATTCCTAGGAATGCAAGACAGAAATAACAGAAAAAGAAGTGAAAATCATGTTACATAAGGCCAAAACAAACAAAGTCCCAAGACTAGGAAATCAGAGAACTTCTGAAGTATGGTGGAGACATGGTTATAAAATATTTTGTTTCACAAAATAAAAGTAGGAGAAGACCAACCTACACAATGAAACATGTCTAAAAATCATCTACAACAAGATAAGTTCTCTAATATTTTGAGTTAAAAAAAACAAACAAACAAAACCTGGTAACATTTACTGTTCAAAGCAAATTATTGAAAAATACAAAAACATGCACCCCAAGAAGTCACAGAAGTTAAACAACTTGAGACATCACTGATCCCTGAATGAGTGATCATCTAGGAACCCTGGTTACTAGCAGCTCTCAACCCTTGGCCAAAGGGATAAAAGGCATTGTCGGACTGTGATGTGATGAGACAAAAACTTCACCAAGGATTACTCCAGAGATTATACACTCAATGCCCAAGATGGTTCAGTAATAAGAAGTACTGGCACATGTGATGATGATATTAACTCCAAAATATTAATGGGAGAGGAAATAACAAAACATACACAGTGATGTAGAATGGCCATATGCAACGAGAAATAAAGAAAGAAATATTTCGTAGCATAGTAAAAAAATATAGTTCTTTATGGAGGAGAAATGTGGTCCCAAACTAAAAAAATTAGAGACAAAGTAAGAACAGTGGAAGTGGAATAGAACACACTTTAAGTTCAATAGATATTTTAATAAATATTTCAGTTGTAATAGAGAATACTTTTAAATTAAATTAAACTGCAAATTAGTAAAAATAATAAAAATTATTGTGAGAACATTCACTTTCAATAAGGGTGTGGGGAGGGACAACACAGGTGTGGTAACTCACATTAAAAGAAAATTCATTTTTAAATAACACCATATTAAGTTAATCTATTTTATAATTTTATACATAAGTTGAAACAAATCTTTCTGGATTTTGGTGTAATATTCAGGTTTAAAGCAAATGTGTGGATAGCTCTACTTACCATCAATTTATTATGAAAATAAAAAAATTAATGATTTGAAAAATTTGCATTAATCCATAAAGTAAATCATTCTTGTAAATGCTAAATTCTATTAATCAGTAATAATAAATTATTTACAGTTCAAGTTAGAAAAAAAATGAAATTGCTTATTGGGTCTCAAAAAAAAAAAAAAAAAAAATCTCACAATGAATCCATAAAAACCTTACCCTGCGAACTGATTTGATGAGACGAGTACATGCTCTCATGTGTCGGCGATAACAGTAGGGATGGCAAAAATTTTGATGTGAGCAGTAAAAATTAAATGAGTTTGCCATCAGTACAACAGCCTGGATAAAAAATAATGAGCATCATTGATCTTTTATCACATTTCACAAATTATATCAACTTGGTTTTAGAAACAAAATCATTATTCACTGTAATGAAAAGTTATTGTCATAGGCCATTTACTTAAAATTTGAGAGATTCTAGTGATCTGGTTATGAGGCAGAGCATAGTGTTCACTTATTCTAAGACACCCCCCTCCATTCAGCATCACCAACCTAACAAGAAGTGAAAGAGTGACAGAGATGTAGGGATGGAAAGGCACGAGTGAAAAAGTTATTATGAGATTGATTTACACATATTTATTACAGAAGTAGCACAAAATTCAATAATGTTTGTGTGGACTCCAGTTACAGGATTCATTAAAAGAAGGGAGTGGTTCATTGCCATGTGAATGATGTTATTTTGATGAAAACAGTACAAAAGTACTAAAATATTGCACACAGTTAAGCATACACAAAAAAGAATAGTGTTCAGTGTGGAGGCCACTCTGAACCATTTCCCTCTATGACTTTCTGTATTGTTTTTCTGGCATGAAAATATTCCAAAGGAATAATTTGCAGTTTGAACAGTGAGCCTCATCATACAGAAAAGACACTACATTTCCATCAGAACAAGGTTTCATTTCACAACCCAGCCTACAGCTGTCTGTTCTGAGACAATTGTCCATAGCTGCATTACATTGAACTTTGACTTTGCACAAGAAACTAAAGAGGAAAAACAAAAATGAATTGAACACTAATATGGCGAAACAGCAAGTGAATTCCACGATTGGTACCCTATGTGTTTTGATAGTAGTGGGGGTAATTTATGAAGAAGTGAATACCACACTTCTCTCATAACCAGCAGATCACTAAAATACCCAAAATTTGTAGCATTACAGAATTTGTATTTTAAATGTCACATTCAAAATAACCTCAAAGATAAGGTTACAATTCATACAATATAAACATCCATACTAAATCTGAGTTTCCTAAAACATTACAGCTCTGCCTAAAGGATTTCCAACTTTTTTTAACAGGGATCACTGTCAATCTGATATGATATAGATAATTCAGATATAATAATACCTTCATCCATGGCATATGCTTTGATGTGTCGTCAGTGTCATTACTATCACTAGGACTTTCTGGTGGTTGGTCATCACTCAAAATTCCAGGTGATTCTTCTCCACTGACTTCACCGCAACCACCTTGTTCTGAAGTATCACTGCGATCTGAGAGCGAGCTCACTTTTCGTTTTGATTGTATAGAATCAGTCCGTTTCACAGAATGGAAAACTGCAAATAAATGTTTTTACAAATAATCTAAAATGAATAACTTAAATTTAACCAGAAGATGATAATAATAAAAAATAATGTAATTTAATAATTATGCTTTAAAATGAAAAATAGTTTTTAGATATTTAATGTTAATGAGAAAATACAACAAAATTGAAAGGAAAATCCATACAATCACAATCCTCCTTCATTTCTTTTCCTGGGCGACGACTCAATTTTAAACTACGACGTTTGAAGGATCCAGTGGCTGAGGGACCACCTGTACCTCGACGAAAAATGAATGGACGTCCGGGTGGGGGTCGACGGCCTCCTTTCTTCTCTTCTATGATCTGTCCATCTTCTCCCTATTAACAAAATATAAATATTAGCCCTAATGGGAAAAAAAGAAGAAAGAAAACAAACTCAAAATACTGAAATAAGAACTAAAAATAAAAAAATAACTAAAAAAACAAGCAATCTCATAGAGACAAGCATACCTGCATTGTAACTGTTGTATTACTGCTTCCTTCTGATTCATTATCCGGTTCATGAAGTACAAAACTGATTTTACGTTCTCCTTGCAAACCTAGAAAAAAGGGATTTGAAAAATTAAAGAGATAATGAGAGAGTTTACATGAAAAACCAATTTTATAGAACTTCTAGTTCTTATTTTTAACTGTACCTTGATAGAAAGAACATTGAGCCCCATCACGATCTCCAGCGATTGACTGAAGGCTTTGCGCAGATGTTTGAGAATGGCCCATAGATGAGAGAGCCATACTCCATCTACGATTAGCTTCACGACTATATATAGGACCCCAAGGAGGTTGTCTTTCCCTTCCAGATGATCGTGAAGATTTTGGGAGGGTTTGGTAAGCTTCTCTTAGGAATGCTGTGATTTCCAACAGTAACATGCAAGCGATTAAGCGCAGTGCAACTGGACACTCAGAACCGTATAAATTCACACTAGCTGCAAATGAAAAAATAATTTATCTTTTATTGCAATGCAATTTGACAATAACTGTTATTTTACATTAATCAAATTACAGAAAACACTCAAAGAATGCTCATAATATTGACTTTTATAATTATGATGCAACAATGAATTGCATACATTAATCAGAAGCATCCTACCTTATAATAAGGTAAAGTAACTTATGTTTAAATATTATGAACCATTAAAAATGTCCATAGAACCCATAATCTGCATCTGCAAGGCCATGGTGCCAAATTCACTATTACTAAGCATAGACTCCTGCAAAACAAACACTATTTGGGCAACAGGATTGTTGAAAACTGGAATAATACACTACCTGATGTGGTGATGGGTTCAAAAATTGAAGCTTTCAAGAGGGCTTTAGATTTACCAAGCACCATCCTATTATTGTCTAGTTAAGCTCACATGGAATTGAAACTATTACTGTAATTTTTATCTTTTTTTACCTTTGCAACTTTTGTAACTTTAAATGCTACTTAGATTTTTGTAAAGTTTTTTGTAATCTTTGCTTCACTAAAATACCTTTAATGTATATCACACAATATGTCAATTATGAATCATGTTAGCGATGATTCAGGCTACACCAGGCTACAAAAAAAAATCATTCTTCATTCTTTTGATGTAAATATCCTAACATAATCAATCATTTGTAGTTACATATAATTTGAGCATTTATTTATCATATTATAATTTTACAAAGGTTTGAATTCTTATCTGTTATTGCCAAAAAGAATATGCATCTTTCCGGTCAACTTATTCCAATACTGAAAGTATATTAAAATTAAGAGGTCTTTGTACTTATTTATTTCTGTTATTTAAGAGAGAGCATAATTATTTTTCTCTTCAAAGGAATGCATGATAAAGTGACAAACCTGCAGAGGAGGCTATTTGGTCTTCAGCTTCACTCCCACCCCCAAAGCTAATGATTCACAGTATATTACTTTACTAATTTTCTTTCATAAAGAAAATCATAAAACTGTATAATACTATAAATATAGAAAAATAAAAATTAAATTCAGTGTCAATGAAAACTGTTTTATCAGAAAACATCCAAGTTGGCTAGACTACAACAATATACCTCACTCTCTAAAAACATTTGGATTGTGTCACTGTGTGATAGCCCACGCATGTTTCTTAAGAGGAGGAAAGATGCCAATTGCATAAAGTATTTCAAATTCAATATACAACAAATTAGATTACATGTGTCAACTTGTAACTGGATAAGAGAAAATATCTACAGTGCGGTTTTTCCATAGTTTCCATTAACGCAATATGTAAAATTACATTGGCCTGACACCTCTGCTCACACCTGACACCCTGGTCTGTCCCTTGCCTATCATAGTGTTACATGCCTCACAGGACATGGTACGTTCTCCTGATTTGAAAAGAAGCCAATAGATGACAGTTCAATGGAGACAATTCTCCCCTTCTGCTATATGGCTCCACTAAGCTAATGGAGCACTGAAAGTTATGAACAATTAATACTTGAGAGAAAAAGCAGAGTTCCTTCTCAGAGCAACTTCGATTTATTACAATAGTTACATGTAGCTTAAAAGCATGTATAGGTTAAAAACTCATTCAAAATAAATTTTTTGTTGTTATTAACTCTAAAAAATGTACATTTTCCCTTCACCCATCAAATCAAATATTTTATTGGATAATTTCATCCAGTCAAGGAAATAAGTGAGGAGGAATTCGTCTCTTCTCTCCTTTAAGAAACTGCCACTGAGAACTGTATTTAATCAATATCTACCTTCATCTAGAAAATCTTCCTCTTCATCTTCTATTAGCAATTCTTTTTGATGTGTTTCATCTGACATCATATTAGTTACAGTATCTGCATGTTGCTTGTCATCCTTAATCATTTCCTCTAGACGAGTTCCCAGTACCTGTATATAAGTAAATATTCAACTAGCAACTTATATTTGAGAAACACGTGATCTTATTCTGAAACAGTTCTTCACAAAACATACTCATAAGTACATATTGTGATTTATAATTATTACAGTTAATATGTGATTTTTGCAATGATACAATATCTTTTCTGATTTCAAATTCTGCTGAATAAATCAATGCCAAAAACTAACATGTTGTATATTAACCTGTAATTGGGTTTCCTCATTAGAGTACACATTCTTTAAATAAATAAATGATCATCAATCAAAATTAGGCTCTGGCTAGTTGTCTTGAATGCAACTGCTCTTGATTCCTTTTACACAGCAGGGTAATAATTGTGAAGAATGTAAATTGATATTGAAGAATAAGAATGTGAATGGAAAGAGGAACGTGAATGGAATGGGTACAGGAACGGATGCCATTACAACAATAACAACAAATTTAATATATTTTGCTCTTTGGTAAGATGGCAATTCCTCATAATTTTATTATAGGGTATCTTTGTAAATAGGTGGCACATATTCAACACCTACCTCAGCCCACTGATAAAACATTTTTCCAGCTGTGCGCTGCAAGACATGGCTACGCCTCAGACCAGTAGGAGCTCCACGATTCACTAATGGGCCGGAAGGGCGAAAAATTGGAAAGTTGAGTTTCATCCAAGTAGGCCATTGTCCTTTATTACAACAATGGACAAAGTGTGCACATTCCAACAGTAGGGCAGCTCTTGACACTACAGGAGCATGAGGCTGTTGAAAACAAGTTCAGAAAAAAATTGTCTCAATGCCCTTAATACTTACTATATGACCAGGCAGAATGAAACACATGCCTATAAATTTAAGTCTGACAGTCTAAGTAGATGTGAAAGACTTCAAATTTGTGCTTCAATAATGACACAAATTGTGTAAATAAAGAACATTTCTATAAATCATTAAAATATACTGAAAACTGGAACTCAGGAAGAGATGTGCACCTACATACATGTTATCTACCTAGTCATACATGATTGAAATTGTATATTTGACACAATGGCACTTACCAGATCAAGAGAGGCTGCCAAAAGATGAGGATCTGGTATTGAACCTGGTTGACATGTCTCAAGCATAAATGCAAATCTTTGCATGCCCTGCCTCACAGGAAGAAGGGGAACAAGTTTGCGTTCTTTCAACACAACAAACTCAGATTCTCGTCCATGATCTCCCAGTTCAAGAGAATTACGTCTGCTTAAGTCTTCATAATACAAATCCAACAATTAGAAATATTTTTTGCCTTATGTACATAAAATCTGTAACTGTTATAACACTTACCTTGTGATTCTTCTAAGCTCCCATCTTTCTTTTTTCCTTTGATAAAACCAAATTTATTGAGATGATCTTCCATCTTTTTCTTAGCTCTCTGAAGAGTTTGTCCCATTTGACTGAAATATGATGACAACAATTTACAGTTGTATACTAATGGAAAAAAAGAAAGAAAAAAAAAAGAAAAACAACAACAGAAAGAAGGGAAAGAAAATTTAAAAAATATTTTTTTTCTTCTCTCGTATTAACGTCATGGAATTCATTGGAAAGCAAAAACTGTTTAGTTACATAAACAAAATCCTTTCTAACTAAAGATTGAAAATAGGATGATCACTTACAGTAGTATCTCTAGAACATTATATTGGCTAGAGAAAAGATACACTAAGTTCCTACAGGAAAGACACGCTTTCAACAATTTCTGACTCTCCTGATTTTAAACTACTCATGTACAAATACAGTTTGCATTTTTAAGTAACATAGTAACTATGTTCTTTATTATATGCATCTTTTTGCTAATTGTAGAGAATTGAAATGTTTGCTTTGTGCAGTAATCAAAACCTTCATGACTCACAAGGGGATAAATTTCTCCATTACTGGGAAAAACACAGGATCATAGAAATATTTTTCAAGAAGTTAGTGAATGAGCATGAGGTTAGCAGCAGGCATATAGAGGGGTGGGTGGGTGTATAATTAGCAGTGGGTGAAAAATCAGCAGTGAGTGTCAGGTGAGAAGCAGTTGAGCTATGTGAGCTGTAAGCAAATGTATGGTGAATTCAGGGGGAACCTACAGTGAACATATCTACAGATGAGCACTGGATAATTGTATGATGAGTGAGGGAGGAGTAGCAGATAATCAGCAATAGAGAGGCTTAAAAACAACATTTTTCTTGCTTTCGTATGTTCAAAGTGTGCCATGCCAGCCATTTGGATATCAAGCCTTGTAATTAGGTGTGTCTTTATAGGATAAGAAGGTAAGTGTTTTTAACATTTTTTAAAAATGTTTTTCACATTTTTCTCTCTGAAATCATTGGAGCTTAGGTGTGTGTGCAAACTGATATTTAACAAATAGATTTTTTAAATATGATAAAACATAGGGTTCCATTCTGTTCCCATTTTAACTATAGTACTTAAATGAGTTATATTTTATTATTTGGACATGTATAAATGATATATTAAAAATAATGTTTATTGAATGTAAAGAAGGAAATGAAAAATAAAGGACATAATATTTTGGTACTTAGCCATTTATTCACTTCCATTCATAAATCATTGAAGAAAACATCCTGGATGTACTGTCATACATAATTGGTAAATATTAGTTTGAAGTATATTCTGCATAAAATCACTCTGTCATCTTAATTTATAATCAATATTCTACATAAACAATGTTTAAAATGCAACTTAATGATACTAAAATGAGCAAAATCATTGAAAAAGATAACATAAACATGATTATTAAAAAAACACTAAAAAATATTCAAACAGAAGATATTTTTGAACAAGAACATTTTTATATGTCTTAAATAATTCTTTAACAAATACACACCTATACTGAACATTAAAGAAAATACAAATTGACTCAACCTCCATTTAGTCAGTTCCTCAGTCCAATCATTTTTCACAATGCTAATTGCATTATAAACTGGGACCAATGCACATTTTTGAACTAATTTGGAACAATTTCATGCAATTTCTGTCTGCAAGAAGTCTAGTTTTCTAAAATAATAAAAATATGCCATTACAAATTAATAAAAATAAAATTGTTTATTTGTATAATTAACTTTTTTGATTCACACCAGAACAATAATGTTCTTTGCAATACTGACTGTATTTACCTCAATGCCCTTCAACAGCTGTTTACTTTGTCCTTATCGATAATCTATTTTCTGAAAATTAAAGAACTTTACAGAACATGTTATAGAACATAATATTTTCAGATTGTCTGGATTAACGCAATGATTCTGTTTTATTTCCTGTAATATTTATATTCACAAAATTCTGTTTAATTAAAGAATGTACATTTTTTCACATTTCCTTCATTTTTTGTTCCCCTGTGGTTTGAGAAATGAGATTTTCAAATTGTCATAGAAAAGTAAAATCTCTTTTTTTATAGGAAAACTTCTGCAAATAATTTGGAACTATTTTGAGAAAATGTCATTTGAGTGTTTCTGAAAATGTGTAATTTGACTTATTTCCTTCCAAAAACTTGTGAGATTTAAAGAAACTTTAATAGAGTTCATTTGAAGCAGGGGAAGTCACTAATGCATTTAATTATGTAATAGACATCTAATATAAATATTAATGATCAAGATATTTCAAAAACATTATATAAAGGTAATTTTTGAAAAGTCAAAAGTTTCAATCAAAAACGTATTGATGGCTTATCTACATTCAGTGCATTGTGTCCTTCCTGTAAAAAATTGAAAAATAATTTTGAGTTGTTTTTGAAAAAAATATTGTTTGTATATTTTTTTGAAAATGTTTTCAGATTTCACTAAAAATTATGTGAAAACAACTCATCTTGTGAAAGAATTGTACAGTAATTAAAAATTAACATTTGAAGAACATAGTTCATTAACAAAAAATGTTTACCTTCAATAATGTGGTTGTAGGTGAGCATCAGAAAAATTTTGAAGTTTTTCAATTTCCAAAAATTTAGTGTTTTTAATGAAAATAAAACCTGTGTCATTTTTATAAGTGTACACTGCTCTACCTAAGAAAAAAAATGTAAAGAAAAAAATTGGGTTATTTTTGAGATAGTTTGGAAAATGTCTTAGGGGTTTCAGATAAAGTACCCCCAAAAATTAAAAGATTAGTTTTCAAATTAAGAAGACTTTCAGTCATAACAATAAGAGAATGTTCATTTTAGGGAAAATTCTGTGTGTGGTTTAGGCACTAATGTTCACAAACAGATAGTGAGCTTTGAGAAAAAAGAAAGAAAAAAGAAAAGAAAAAAGTCAATATTAGGTACCCTGAAAAACCATTAAAACCTTGACATTGATTTATTGCAGAACTACATAATTTTCTTTATTCTACATATATAAGAAAGTAAAATCAAGAATAATTCTGTAATTTTCAGGAAATAAATATAGAATTTAATAGATGAAATGAGTACCTAGAGTACAGCAAAAACTATTAGAACCTTTTTTATTCAAAACATTTTTTTTTAATTGTGGTCAGAGTATTCCAGTTATTATGTCTCTGTGCATTTATTACACATATGTAAATTGTGTAGTAAATGAATATCTAATAAAAAAACAAAATGTTGAAAAGCATAAAGGAAGCAAGAAATGAAAACCCATATTATTTTAATGGTGGGATTGATATTTAAGCTCATATGACTTGTATGTGAAGAAAAAATAATAACTTTGAACACTAAGAAAACAGAGAAAAATTTGCTCTGTGAAGAAGTTCCATACTTTTCAGATGATGATCTATAAACTACCAACTATTTTACTACTTTAAAGCCTACTTCAATCAGAAGGAAAAAATAGAAATCAGTCTTTTTTTTAAAGTACTCTTTCGTTTCGCTTTAAGAACACCTCATAGTGATAATTGGTGTTGACTTTCTGGGGGAATACTTGGGGATGCTCAGATTTAATGATTTGAAAGCTCAGAATAAAAAAATTGTAATTTTTAAAGGCAGAAAATTGAGATATGTAAGACTTCTTTTGCAAAATAATATTTTGGATAACTTTTCTGTAATTTTGTAATTTAGGTTACAATATTGATTTACTGATTTATTTGTTTACTTTAGGGCACATGATAAAATTAGGTTTTGATATCATTCTTACACAGTTATGTTTTGTGTATATTAGATGTTGACAATAAGTCTATCAGAGAGTACCATTTAACTTTTTCCCAGAAAATCAGCACTGGTAATAACAAATATTTACTACAAGTGAAACAATTGTTTATCAATAGTCATGCAAGACTTAAAATTGCCTTCTATGAAGAAAGCTAAAGTTTTTCTAATTCAGAGATCATTAGAAATGCCTGCAATTACAATCAAACTTGCAGTTATAATTTAAAGCAGGTTTGTCATTAAAATGAAGATCCAAGTAGTTTTGCAACAAATGTAATACAATTTAATAAGTTAATAAGCTTAAGAGTGGAGTATTTAAGGGCAGAATTCCTTTAAAAGTATGAATTAGAAAACTGTGATAGTTTTAAATTATGCATTTGTTGAAGCAAAAAGCTTTTTTTTGGTCACATTGCAGTCATAACTGGTGCAAACATATAATGGCTGGCAATCAAGTAGAAAAACAGAAAACAAACTTTGCTTCAATAAACATAGGACATTATTTTATGATGAGAACACTATATATCCCAAACCTTTTCATACTAAAATTATAGATAATACAAGGCAATCATTCAAATAAACTGAAACATGCAAAGAAAATATTCTGCAGCTACCTGCTACTACCCCTTTGAGTGCTTTGTCTGTAAGCAGCATGAAGAGATGGTTGTCGAATGAAACCTCCCTCTCCAGGTGAATCACTTCCATCTTGGCTATCAGTGGATTCTGTGCGTCCGTATTCTCTTCTAAACCAGCTCACTAAATGCATGTTCCAACATTTATGTAGAAATAGTTGATAATTTCTAAGGATTTTAGGAGTAGGTAAAAACAAGATTTCTTGAATTTTACCCACTTCTATGCAGATGCTGTTTTAATGAAACTACCATAGTTCTACATGTTGGTTTCATTAAAAAAAGCATAAGTAAATTTGCGGCAAGAAACAATGCAATAAAACTCACCTTTTTCATGCAAAACATTACATTCAAGAGAAAACAAATTAAATAAACAATTGTATAGCCATACACTAAATGCAAATTCAAGAAAAATTCCATTCCACAACCATAATTAGTTCAAGCACCATCAAACATACCAAGACCGCCAATAGGAAAGCGTGACCCTTTTCCTTTCCCTTTGGAAGTTGATGGCATTGGTTCACCCACACCTAAGTTGCGTTCACTCTGACGTGGAGTCAGGATATGCTGTTTGCGTCGTAGGTTTCCCAGAGGACTTTGGCTTGCCTTTGTTGAGTCATCACCCCCTTCTGTCTCTAGCAGGCTCTGTGGGTGGACACACGAGCTAACGGCCGGGTCTTCCAATCTGCAATGCACCACAGCAAAGATTGGAAAGCGCACTCACCGCACAAGTCGAGGATGTGCTTCTCTTCTTGAAAAGCATCTTACGACTGCTTCGATCATCTCCTGAGTACCCTTGGCTTAGGTCAGTCTGGTCATCTGTCTCAGAATGGTGGACATGCCTTTGAGGGGAAAAAAGCAACAAAAGAAAATTATAAAATCTTTTTATACAAATTGTTTAACGTGGCCTTGATACTCTGAAGAGTGTCCATCTTGAAAAATTAACAAAATTTATCTTTTTTATTTTGCACAGATAAAAAGACTTTTCCTTAAGAAAATAATTCTTGATGCTCATTATTATCATGGGTGCCTCTGGAATGTACAATTTGGATGGGTCATGAAAAGAAGTGCGAACTTCTGTGGATTTTTAGTTAAAGTCATGGCAATATTTTTATTGTTTTATTTAAAATAACTTAGTGCCCTCTGTAAATTTTAAAAAATGTCACATTATGACATTACATCTTAATGAATTCAATAACATACTCTGATAATAAACGTAAAAAGATGGCAAGCACATAAACAATGGCAGCAGCTGTGGTTAGAGCAGTAGCGACTGTAGGCATTATGCCCATTGGTCCTCATTTACAAGATATGAAAATGCAGAGTCATAGGGAATTCTTATTCTATCTTCCAGCAACTTATAATATTTCTTTCCCATGTATTTTTGACTGATGGCGAATGGCAAGAGATTTTTTCCCTCCATGTTATTGATTTACATTCTTAGTGTTATTAAAAATAATTGTAATTTACATAATATTGTACTGAAAATGTGCTTACTAAAAAAAATAGAATTAAACTATTGGTTATTTTTGAAAATGTAGGAGATGGGTGAGAGCGTAGGCTTCTGCAGCCGGAGTCAGTATTTACTAGGCTGTCCGAGTGACGCAGCGTCCATGGCGAAGGTGCCGATGTTTCGGTCGCCATTCTGCAACCTTCCTCAGGGCATAATGCATCCTACTCTCAGGGCGCATTACGCCCTGAGAAAGGTTGCAGAATGGCGACCGAAACGTCGGCACCTTTGCCATGGACGCGGCGTCACCCGGACAGCCTAGTAAATACAGTAGGAGATGGGATTTAAGATCCTCCATCCTGCCACCCCAGTGACACTCATAATAATATTTTTTACAAACTGTGTGTATATTCTTGCTTGTCTCATTCAAAAGCAAGATATCCAGACACTTTTATGATGGTGGATCAAACATATGCTAATTAGCAACTAAAATTTATAAATTTTTAATGATATGCAAAGAAAAATCCAACAACCCATTCTGTCATTTAAAGTTATGCAAAACACACCTAATAACTCTAGTTGTTTGCGTGTCTGGTTCCTTGCGATGTGGACGATTGGATGAATCCAGTAATCCGCTCAATGCAACTCGACGAAATACTCCTCCATGAGCTTCTTTGATGTAAGTCATTAATAATCTCACATCACTATAAAGACTCTAGAACAGTGAAAAGAATGCAAACAATTCACATGTCTTATAATACAAATCAACATTAAATAAAACAATAATAACTTAACTCACAATGTTTTCTTGTGATTTTAGTTCTTTGAGAGATCCTACAAAGCGTGTGACAAGAGATTTAAACACACAAGCAATAATTTGCCCTTCTACCCCACGGCTTCCTCCTCCTCCAAGACCAGCTCCAAAATTTGTTGCATAACCCCCCTGAGTGCCCATATCTGGAGACTTACTGCAACTTCTTTTCTGATCTGCTGGAAAGTAAAATAGCCCATTTTGCAGAAACACTCATAAAACATCATGAACTTCAGTTTTACTTCTAGAGATAACATATTAGTTACAATATAGTATTACTTTATATATTTAAGCAATTCTGACAGGAAAAACTTTTAAAGATTTTAAAAAAATCATGAAATAAAAAAGTAATGTTATAGAAGTGGAAAGAAAAAGTAAGAGTTTGATAAAAGAAAAAAACAAAAAAATATCAATTTCATCAAGGCATAGAATAGGCATATTGCCAGTTAAGAAGCCCAGTGTTAATTA
This sequence comes from Gryllus bimaculatus, assembly GCA_017312745.1. Taxonomy (NCBI): domain Eukaryota; kingdom Metazoa; phylum Arthropoda; class Insecta; order Orthoptera; family Gryllidae; genus Gryllus; species Gryllus bimaculatus. Next base: position 12,443,973 of record BOPP01000017.1, on the reverse strand, counting down.
ATTATTTGAAAAATATTGAATGTTCTTTCTCTGGTGCATTTGATTCTTCTTGTCAATTTTACTCACTGAGTGGTGATAAGAGAGAGCTGGGATCAACACAGAATCCAACATAAGCATGGAAAAAGTCAAGTAAATCAGGTACAGAATACTGTCGAACCATGTCTCGAAGGAAACGAGAAAATTGCCGAGAGCACGCACGATGTAGTTTGCTTAAGATTGATTGCCCCTGAGAGCGCAAAAAGTCAGCTGGTGGACCCCTTTGCCCATCTCCACAACCATGAGGACAACCTAGATGTTTCAATACTCTGCAAATAGGGAAGAAGAGGACACCCATAATTATAGTGCTTAAAAGAATTATTCTCTGATTAAAATTTAAATACACATGACAGCTAATGAGCTGTCAAATGCATTTAAATTTTAATCTGAGAATAGTTACTTACATTTATAAAAAAAACCTAACAAATATTCTATTAAATTTATTACATTAGCATTTCTGAATTAAAATATATTGAAATGCCACTCAATTACAAAATAAAAATAGCCAAATAATTTGCTATAGTTTCCAAGAAATTTTCCAAAAACTTAATATGTAGTTTAGTACTTTATGAAATGACCAATATTTGTAGAGTAACAATGATATAAGAAAGTGCTTTATGAGAAGCATTGGAACTGAAAATAGAAATTTATCAATAAAATGTTATGTCATTGTTTGCTCTTACTTCATAATATCAGATATTAATTACCTGATGACACAATTCATCACAAGATTATGGGCTGTCATCTCCTTTTCATTAAGTTTTCCTCCAGGGGACGATTCTTGCACATTTGGGGCAGGAGAAGGCGTGGGTGTAGGTGCAGGTGCAGGAGTGGTTTTTCCCCCTGTCCAGCTAGGTGTTGCATCGGCAGCTGTACTGGTTCCTCCATTGACATCAGCTTTGGAGGAACTCTCACGATTACACCCCTTAAGAACACCGGCATCTAGTAGGAGTTCCAGCAGATTCAAAATTACTTCACAGACATGCAATGTGCAAATATTGTCACGAATAGCTGCTGAATGAACCGCCTGTAAAAGAGAGTAAAGAATATTTAATAAAACTTAAAACTACTGATACTTTCAAACAATGAATCATGCAAGAAAGAGATCATTTACCTAATTAATTAATTAATTAATTAATTAATTATTAATCGATATATATTTAATTAATCGATATTAAAAAAATATTAACTTGCTCTCTCATGTTACATACTTTTACTGTTGATAAACTTTTAGGTGTTTTTATATTGAAATCTATTTTTTATTTCTCTTAAGAACAGATCCCTTTAAAATTTTAGGCTGCAGGAGTTCTATGATTCGTTTATTCTTTATCAAGTAGAAATTAACATTAACCACATGCTTTGCCAGCTAAAATCAAATATGAATTTTGTTTTTGCTTCTACTTATTTACAAACAAATGGTGCACAGACAAATAAACTAAGGTAAAGATCCAAATAACCGAAAGTGTACCAAATGTGTGGGATGTTAAAAAGTAAATGTATTAGTTATAACATAAATATATGAAGAGATAGAAGATGAAAACTAATGTCCAGAGACATTCTTTTCATAAGTTGAAACTTCTTAAAAATGCTGTTTTCGTTGAGAACAAAACAGAAAAAGAAAATAAAATCTGTATAGTATCGATTATGAAAACAGTCCCAAAGTGTATTATATTTTTGTAAAGGGCAAAGAAAGAGTGATAAATTTCTTTCTATATGAATTTCATATTTTTTAATTGCTTTTGTGATCATTTACCATATTTTAGTATATTTATATTTTACCTTTAACACCACTAAGTAGTCAATATCTCCTTCTTTGGTGATGTAACAGGCAGAACCCTGGGCTTCAGGCACCTCTTCTGTTGCATAAGTAATATTTGAATCTGTCTGAGAACGTGTTAGACTAGGTTTTCGCTCAGACTGTTGTTTGCTACCTTGAAGACTGATGGCATCAAGCTGGCTGTCTATGGACCCCTGAAACATTGGCTAAAAGTGAGATCTAAACTTTTGAAAATGATAGTAAAGAATTCACTGGAATATTTATTTCTTTATTTTTTCATAAAAAAATATTCTTAATATATTTGTTCACCCAAAAATAATAAATAATTAATTGATAGTATTTTATAGTTTTATCAATTATAATACAATCATTAATAATTTAAGTATAATTGCTATATTTTTCATCAAATACTCTAAATAGGAGAGGATTCTTATTCTAGGAATTGTAATAATTCTTTAAAGAAGAATCAGCTCTCAGCAAGCAAAGTATATCTATGGGAACATCAAAGAAACTTCTCTATTAAAGTTTGGTCACTCATCTGCAATTCTTAAGGTTGGGAAAATATTCAATTGATACTACAAAATATATTTTATAAATGTTGATAAATTAGCAATGAAATCACCATTGAAATAGTGACCTCCAAATGCATTGAAAATGCAGAGGTACCTTACCTGTCTTTTCAGGTAATCAGGTGATGGTGTAGGTGTATGCTCTGTTACTGTAATAATAGGGTTTGTTGTTCCGTGAGGAATGGCACCAACAGCTGGCCGTTGTTTTTGCCGGTCAGGATGGATCTCTCCAATGTACCTGAGATTCAATACAGACTTGAATAAAACACAATCCTTTCACTGTAAAAATTGCTCAACTGAAATTAAAACATTCAGCCCTCAATTAATTATATATTTCTTTACCAAATCAATATAAAGTAATAACCTGACTATTTACAGTAACCGTTATTTTAGACAATAATTTCCTTGATAAAGGAACTACTGTTCAATACACAGTGAACCTGAACTCTTCTGACAAAGTTCAGGAAGTTACCTCCAACAAGAAGGCACAAAAATAGCCTAATGAGCAAGTTCATGAAAAAGACTCGTTTTACCAGAAATAATGATTCAAAAGTAGCTTTTCATTTGTAAATGCAGTGGCCCATTGAGAAACAAAGACAATGCTAACAATGATATCTTTCTTTTTTTGTAGTGCTAAGGAGTTGGAATACAATGGTCCAATGCATGGGAAGGAATGATCCTAATCTATGAGAATAACTTTGTAAAGTGCAGTTTTGAACACGTGTTCAAAAGTTCATCTGCTTCACTTTCACTCAAGAGCCATATCCTTAAGTTTGTCAGCAGAGTTCAGATTCATCTTGTATATTTCAGTATAATCATGCATCATTTTTCTGAGAGAAAAATTAAAGGAATGTGATTCTGTGTTATTTAAAAAAATGGCAAAATACAGTCAACATAATTGCAGTTGGTGAACATGAAGTATGGAAATGTATATACATTGTATTTACTTGATAATCTATTGAAATATTTTATTATATACAGCTTTTTAAGTTCATATGTGTGCAGAACAGAATGCAACCCAAGACACTTTTAAAGCTCTCATTTTCCAGGCCTGCGTGATCTGTAATAGAGCAAAAGGGATGTGGAAGGCCAGAAAGGAAACACATGCCACACTATGGATTCTAAAGCAGAATAGTGATGCAAAAACACGTCAAGAAAAGCCAAAGATGCTACACATTCATTGCAAGGCTTCATGATCTTGGGCAACTACACAATGTTATTTTTGAGTAAAGTGAATTAATATGACTGTATCAAAAACCCATAAATATTATCAACAATGAGCATTAGCGGTTTCAGTTTTAGAAGCAATTATGGGAATTTTATTGTTATAAAAATGTCACAACACTGACATTTTTACTGTGAAATTTTGTTTATAATATATTTTGTAATGAAAGTTTTTTCTGTTTACTGAACTAACTACACAAACACAAAATACTGATTTGAATTTTAATTCTGAAAGCTTTTGGTTAAATACATTCACTATGGAAAACTATAGTCTACCACAAGCCAGGACTACATACAGATGATGGATTTTTACATGATAACACAAGAGTATAATGCATTCATGATCACGTGTTACATAAAGTGTATGTACATAACTATAACTTTACTTGTGAATTGAAAATGTTTTATATTTACAATAGCACACCTATGTAGCACATGACCAGAGAAACCTACATTACTTGTTTCATTAGAGACAGAACTAAACTTACCCACCACCAGTCAATTCATCTATCAAACAGCTGATTGAGGCAAGAGAGAGAAAGAGAAATAAGACAATATACACAGCCAAAACTCAGGAGGTCACAGATGAAGAAACAGAAGGAAGTTTGGGCACATGAGAGACTGACATATCAACAAGATCATACCTACTGACAAATGGACAGGAAATTAAAGGGATTTCACTAAGTCAACCTAAACAAAGGACACAGATTCACATCTAGCGAGTAGTTAAGTGATTTTGTAGAGAAGTATGTCATTACTTTAATTCATGAAAATTTGTGTGAAATGTGAAGAACTTCAGATTTAATGAGTTGATTTTAGAAACAGAATTAATGTAGGGCATAGAAAAAAGGTAAGTATGTGCCTGTAAATTGGACAGGTGTACAAAATTCGTGGCACATGGTTTATTTGATTCTCCAGCTCCAGATTAGAGCATCAAGAAAATATTAACAATTTAAAAGTCACTAGCATTCACAAACATTATAAAAAAAAATTTGCTGAGTCTCCCAATTTATAACTACAGTATGTTTTGAAATGTGTGAAAGTTTTGTTTTTTGTGGCATATCTTATGGGGTTACCATTAATATGCCATTGTATGTACCCCTGGCCACATTGATAAACATCAATACCTTTGCATCACTTCTTAAAAATTATGATTTGCAATTGGGAGAATATTTATGAATCATATGGCATTGTAAATATACTTCTCAAAAACTTTAAAATTAATTAACATTGAACTCTAAAATTTGAAACTGCTAACAATCAGCAAGCTCTTGAACTAAAGGAAAAAGATATAACCTAATAATCTACTGATATTTATTTGAAAGTTGATTAACACTACAGTTAATGAAAGTAAGGATAAAAATTACTTGTTAATAATAAAGATCTGCTTCTACTTCCATGTGTTAATTTATTTTAAAACAAAGAACGTGCGATAACTGTTTTCATTCCAATTGGCAACAAAATCTTAAATGAAAGTGTAAAAAGCCATTTAAAGAATTGAGTTATAATTGACATTTCTGAGAGTTATGTGGTTCAGTTTGGATGCTGATGGCACTTCTTGGATATTTCCTGTTTTTTAGCTACAAAAAGGAGATTTCAATGAAAGAAAGTTTTGCTCAGCATCAATTTGATTTCTTAAGTTTAATGCAAATTATTAGGTCCAAAACTCAATGTTTGCTCTTTCTTTCTGTTATATTCAATGACATGATAATCTTGCTTATCAAAACTTGTATGTTGCTGTAGAAATGAACAATTTTTTGAGATTAATTTTCTATCTCCCAGCAAAGGCCAACCAACAAAAATAATAATTTTTAGTATGAACAAACAATTTCTAGAGCAAAGACAACAAAACTGAGAACATAGAGATTGAGTCTCAGGGAATTCTACCATTTGGGCTTCTTATTGTTGCCTTGAAATTTCTATCAGTATACACATTTTGGATAAATACTGCTTGAAATTCATTCTGAAAATACAAACATTACATTTATTCACAATGACAAGAAAAGAAAATGTTGGGGCATAATGCAACATTCTACCACATACAATCTATTATGTGTAGTATGCATTTAAGAATGTTTTTAAGAGTATTTACTATCATTTCAGTATTTTAAAGACGTTTTTATTAAACAGTTTATAAGTGTATTTTATTTACTAATATGATAGTGAAAATGTAAATATTTCAGCACACTGAATCATTGCTAATGTATGTGTATTAATATTGTTTCCAGGAAAATGTTTGGATTCAAATGAAACATAGCACAAGGAGAAAAAATATAGAGCTACTCTGTATCAATGCATAATTCTGATGCAAAGGGTAGGTCATATCCATCAACTCACCAACTGATCCACATAGAAAATATTTAAAAAGAAGGGAAACTAGATCTAAATATAAACAAGAGAAAGCAGGAGATAACAGCCAAGGAAATATTAAATCAAACAGCTGAAAACAAAAAGTAAATAAAAATCAAAACTGAAATGCTGCCTGACAGCAATGCCAAGAACTAGGATCAAATAAGATCTTGTACCTGAGACTAGGCATGCTTTTTCCTTTTACCAAGTTGCTGGGTTGCTTTGATCCTTTGTCAGGGTCCAATTTAGGTTCAAATCTCTTGGCAAAGGCAGAGCAAGGCCTAGTGAGATGTTCATCTCCAGTGTCTAAACTGCGATGATAATCCTGAAAAAGATACAAGATTACATTAGTAGTAATTTTATTGAAAATTACTTTCCTTTAAGAGTTAGTTGCTCCAATTTTCTACTCAACAGATAGAAAACAATGTAAAATTTTCACAGTAAAATACCATTCTATTATATATGAATTGTCATGCCTACATCACTGCAGAAATAAGTGATTGGCTTATTCATGCAAGTCTAAAAGTAGCATTTTTCAATAATATTTAGCATTTAGCAACACTGTGAGCAAAACACACAATAAAAGTTTTGCCATCTTGAAGCTGTAATGTGAGATAAAAACACTATATGATCCCAAGCATTAGCAAATGCATGTGCAAAATAAAGAAATACTCATTAGACATTAGTAGTGGGTGCAAAACATGTAAGAAGAAAGGATCAGGAAAGAACCTCACTAGCTACCTTGAAGAAGTGCTGGGCTCGGCCCTTTGCTGAGGACTGAGAAACTTCCTGAAGAGGAAGAAGAGACACTTGTGCACTAGGAAACAGGAAAGAGAAATGAAAAAGAAGTAGAAAATATCAAAATTCAGAGGAGTTATTTTACCTGCTCATACAGAGGTTTTGGTTCATCTCGCCCAATTTTTTCCAGAGTCTTCTCAGATTTAGAAAGAAGTTTAGTTTCTACAAAAGCTTTCAAATCAGCCATTTTCATTCTTTTCTTAACTTTTTCACTAGCTCTTCGAGTGTGACTGCTTTGGTCATCCAACTGCTTACGTCCAAAGTATGGTGATTCTGAGGGGGAAAAAAACTTCACGCTCATTCTTCTGCCATCTTCCAGAAGCCCCCCTTCATGTTCGAGGCTGAACGCACCTGTGAGGTAGGATACATCTTTCACCTCTGGTACTTCCATAAAATCCTTTGATTCTCTCTTCTTTAATTCAGGACTTTGATACAGTGAAACTTCAATCTTTGGTATTGGTAATGAGTTACTTCTTCGTCTAGGCTGCTGTTGAGTAGATGCATCTTCATTGATCTCTTTCAATCTGAAATGGACATAATTTTTCTTTCTTCAAAAAATGGAAAAGAAAATCTTCTTTTTCTACTTTTATTGATCTGTTAGAAGCAAAAGCTACTAAGAGTACTGTAGTAACACTTTAAATATTATAAAACACATAACTAGAGCATATGTTGAAGGATTTTATTAAATATTCAAAGAAGAATATGTCATCACAATATATTTGAAATGAATAAATAAATACATTAATTGTATATTAGAGGCAAACAAATATAAGCAGGAAAATCACCTAGAGCAACACAGAAGCAATAAAAATTTTACTTTGGAATTGGAATTGTATTTTTGTTTCTCATTAAGGCATTCTTAGATAATTAAACACAGAATTGAAAATGACTGAAATAGTCAATTGAGAATTTTGCTGACCTATGATACAAAAACTGTAAGGCCCAATAGACACCCTCCTCTTGCCATTGTGACACAAAGAGGCAACGTAATACTGCCACATCCAAGAATGTAGCTGCAGCAAGGTCAATATTTCTTGGAGCTTGTTCAGTCAACACAACAGAGGGTTTCACTGACAACAAATCCTGCTGTCTACCACTGGAAACTGATTCCTTGTCTGTAGAGGAGCTAAAAATAATGAGAAATTAATTCCAAGTACACTAAATTGTGATAAGTATTACAACGAAATCATATAATTATTTTTCACAACTACGTTTAGGGCTAATGAAAGGTATGTGGAGAATATATAGCCAATGCTGGAGCTGGACAATTTTGTGCCTGGGGCAATGCTGAAATATAGTCCCCCCAGAAAAAAAACAACTGAAAATTATATCAAGAAACTATACGAGTTGTTTTATTTCAACAATAACAAAATAACTCTGAAGCTAGAAGTTTTTGAAATTATATTTTAAATAATAGTTTTAAGTAAAAGTATTTAATGATGAAATAATACAATTTTCACAGTGCTCTTAAAATGCTAAAAAAGTTTGTGTTTAATAATATTACTTGTTAAACACAAGAAATAAGAATATGAATTTCAGTTGAATTTATTTTAATGTTAGCATCATTTGGTTCATTTCATAGAGTCCTACCTTATAAGTAATGACTGTAATTAAAAATTTAAGGTAAAAAATTAATTAAAATTTTTATGAAATATCAGAATACTGTAATGTGATTTATAGAATTATGATAATTTTCTTGAGTTCTAATTTCTTTCTCAATGTTTTACTATTTTTCCCCCCATCAGTCCCATTATCGAGCCCCTTGACTTACGAGACCTATGAGGATCACCCGGTCTGCCCATGCCTAGCACCGGTACTGTATGCTCACTCCACATTCAAGATACTTTTTGAATATCGTGTCCCATATCTGAGAATTTTGTGTTTTATTTTGAAATTTTTATCAGTTTGGTTTAGATTTGTTTTTTATTGTTTAATGCATATTTATTTTTAAATAATTCCCAATAAAATACTTTTTAAAAATCTTTTAAACTGCTTCATAGAACTTAAATCTTTTAAAATGTTTTGAACCTTTTTGGTTGGCACGTGTTAATTCCTGTTCCTATGAATACAAGTCTCACTTGCTTTCGGAATTTTCATATTCAAATTCAGCATTGTAACCAAAAATGGTATTTGTGTCCCTTAATGAACTGCTGTCCTGTCTGAGATTACAAAGAGTTATTTTGTGTAAATATGCTATAAATCTATTCATCATTATTAATTGTAGGAAGAAATCATCTGTAACATAGATATTTCATTTATCTTTTCCATAAGCTATGTATTTAATTTAAGTTTTTCACACAGCATATATACACACTTTTTATTAACATCTCTCTCCCTCTTTTTTTTTTACCTCTGTATATTTGAAAATCATATTTCGCCAGCCCTGCTCGAGGAAATCATAGTATTAAATGCTAACAAAATTTTTACTTATAATTAAACAGTAGTATAATTTAACTGAATTGACATCTCTTTTTAAAAATTGAGAGGAGTTATAGGAAAAACATCACTTGTAAACAATATCTTTTTTCTGTAATTTTTCACAAAACATATTTTCTTACATTAATTTACGATTTGAAAAACCATACCCCATCTTTTGAATAGGAGGTCTGAATGCTTTTAGTTGCTTCATATCTGATCCTGAGATAGCAGTAACTTGCTCTATAGTCAATGTTGATTTTGATGAAGCATTTTTTCCCATATGTACATGAAAAATGCTTGTTTCAGCCTGAAATAGTAAAATATAATATGTTGTAAAATGTAATTATTAAAAAAACTACAAAATATTAAGCAAGTAAATGTTTTACTGTGTATATTGGTGCTTCCTTGATACTGTCAGTTTCTGGGAGAGAAGGTAACCGAAAAATGACCTGGAACAATGTAAAGTTGAAGTTAAACTCTTTGTATGAATACGAACATTAGTTTCACGAAAAGTGTAATTACATAATGCATACCACATGCTCTTCTTCAGTACTTGAGCTCTCCTCTGGAATGGTTTCTGGAAAGATTGTGTCTTTTGGAGAAGATACCCAACCGCTCTGAAAAATATTATCAATAATGTATTCTTTGAACAATCTTAAGACTTAAAATATCTATAAAAATAATAAAATTAAAAGATCAAAAGTCTGGGATACACGCAGATCCACACGTAACAATTCACATTAAAATTTATGAGAATCTCTCATGCTTGAAGTAATAACTTTTTATTCTTACTACTTGGGGAAAGTAATAGAAGTACTATATTCAGTAGTCATACAAACAGGAGAAGAACTCATTGATGGCTTAACTTTAACAATACATATCTAAAAAATTGAGATTTCTCAGGAGAGAGAAAAAAAACTGCAAAGTTTATATTACAAGCATATTAAAATTTGACATATTTCTGTCTTTTAAACAAATTTCTAGTTAATTTCTGTGAAATGTGTCTGTAGAAGAATTTGGTAGAAAGTGCTTTTAACTTTCAAGTGTCACTGTTATCTCCAAACTGGCAAATTTTGAGATAATTGTTGATAAAATTTATCCATTGACATTTCATTACGAAACAAGAAGTTCTTCATATGAGCATTTTTTGAGAAAGATATAGATGTTGTTATTTATTGTTTATTTTTAATTCCTTTAATAGATATTTGATATGAAGTTAATATTTCTGGAGAAGTGTTACTTTACCTTCTCCCAGAAGCAAACAAAGAAAATCTTCAAAAGACATAAAATTCCCTTATTTTCTTTAATTTTTGCAGATTTTTTCTTAATTTTAAACATGACTCATAACACATACTTGTAAGTCTTACTGGGTTTATCACTTTCTAAGAGTCTCCTACACTTCAGATCCCATACACAGTCAGGGGCGTATCCAGCCAATATATTTTTTTTCGGGGGCGGGGGTGGAGCATTGAAGATTTTTGCTAAATAATAAATATATTTGTTATTATATTGTATATTATTTAGGTATTGTAGATATGATAATATAAAATATTGTTGTTTAAACAATTACATAAAACTAACATAAATGAATATTTAAATCAATTTTGCCAAATAAAGGAAGGTAAACGAAAACTCTAGGCCTTTGGCGAGGGTTGGGGGCATGGCCCCCATGACCACAGCGGCCACAGTTTCATCGGTGAAATGCCATTACAAGTACAAAATGCTAATAAATCGGTCGTAGCCTTCTGTGCATGGAAAACTGGCCAGGCCTGACAACACCCGCCTTTTAGCCAGACCAAGGGGGGTGAAAGAGACTGTGGAAATGCTACCATAACCCCAGAACCCCAATGCTGTCCAAGTAAAACGACGCCTGGTCGCGTAAGGGCGTAAAAAGAGCGCCTTCTCCCATCCCGCCAGGGGCGGATCTAGCCGATCATTTTTGAGGGGGGGGGGCATCTCAGATTATTGTTAAATAATAAACATATTTGTTATTATAGTGTATATTATTTCAATGGGTGCCCGCAAGAACCTGATATGGTACATTAAAAAAAAAGTGTTTGGCATTTAAAAAGCTAACATGTGTCCCTCTGAGCGAGAACAAAGCTTTTGCCTTCGTGCGTGCAAGAACCTGAAATGTGTTTTCCTTCTCGCAGAGAGTTCTAGGTTACAGTTTGGTGAAGTGTGTTGTGTACAATTGTTATAGATGACGATAGAGGTCAAATAAGTAGTTATTTGAAGATTCTAGTGGAAATTACTGATAAAGTACGAGTTAATTACTTTTTATTTTCAAATGATCCAACCAGATACATTCCGAACCTTCAGAGAAAGTATTTGTCATGATATTTAATCTTCATTGTGGTCATGTAAAATTGGAAACGTAGAAAATATGCGACAATTTTGCTATAGATATCGAGAATGTGACGAAGGTACAAAAACAAAGAAAAAGCACGAAAAAGAACTGCATTTACGAAAGGCCGAAGCAGCTCAAACTGTGATGAAAAATAATTTTCTAGCTGTACAGAATTACTCAAATACACGGGCAACAGCGTTTGATACGCAGCAGGCACTCCCATACTAATGTGATTTTCTACTCTATGCAACTATACACTTACAACCTCGGAGTACATGATGCAAAAGGAGGTTCAATGCACGTCTGGGCAGAGGACTTGGCTAGCAGGCGATCACAAGAAATAGCTACATGTTTGATCTCTTGTTTTCAAAACAAGTCTGAAATTCTAACAGACAAAACAGTTTCAAGTTCATCGCCTGGTCTGATTCTTGTGGCGGCCAGAACAATTATAAGAATACTATTTCTTTATGGTACTACTTAGTACATTATCTAAACCTCTTTGATGAAGTGGAGCAAAAATTCGCTCTCTCAGGACACACCTTTCTTTATTGCGACAGAGATTTTGAGATATTGAGTAGAAAAAGAGGCCCGCATCAGCAGTTTACTCTCCAGAGCAGTGGGTAAACACCAAGGAAGCGAAACGAAAAGAAAACGTTTTCATGTAACATAACTGATCAGAGATATGTTCCTCTCCCTTACTCCTATTGTCTCGATCTTAGTCTTACACAAAACATGTATTGAAGTAAATTCAGTGCAAATTCAGAAAGCTTTGAAAATGAAAATAAGAAAAGAGAAATCAGGTTTTATTTTCTTACTCATACACTAAATTAGATGAGTGACAAGAAGCCAGCGTCTTCAAAAGAGGAAAATGGAATATTTCAAGTCATCGGCCTCCTCTCTACCACGAAAGATGTTCGTACATTCCATGGCAGTTTCGGGAGTACTATGAAGACATCCAAAGTGTTACACCGAGCTCTAAAAAGCTGAGATTCCAAAAGCATGAGCATTATGGTAAAGATTTAGAAGAAGAAAGTGAAGTGGAGGAATCTGATAATGTAAAAAATCATGATTAAGCTTAATTACTTGTAACATATCAGGTTCTCGCACTCAAGTCACTGTATGATGCTAGTGTCAAAATTTATAAAACTTGCCATGTACATCATATTTCTAAAAAAAAAAATTCTGATGATTTGTGGACATAATTCTGTAGTATTTTACTACTTAATAAAAATAAATTGATCAGCAAAAATTAATTTTTAACCTGAAAACTTTACACCTCTGTACCACAAAACTCTAAATATCTATGTAACATACCACGTCCTTGCATGCATCCATTGATTTATGTTCTGTAGATATGATACTATGCAAATTTACAGTTTAAATAATTACATAATTCGAATATAAATAAATATTTAAATCAATTTTGTCAAATAAAGGAAGGCAAATAAAAACTAGCCTTGGGGGGGAGGGGAGCATGGCCCCTATAAATTTTTTAATTTTTAAAGAAATTTCTTCTTCAAAACTACATCTTTAATTAATATTAAGCAATTTTTGAGGGCAAATGAGATCAAAATTACGCATTTTAGACACACCTTCCTTAGAAACGAATTTAGAAATTAGAAAGTCTTAGAAGTTATTTAAGAATTAAGAAGTTTCTAGAAACTGGAAACTAAAAAAAACGAAAATAGAAACTTCCATTTTAGAAAATCCTTTCCCTGACTGATAATGTGTGCGAGATCGGTATGCAATCGATCTGCGGAATTGAGAAACTGGCTCCATGAACCCAGAAGAATGGTACTGAGATGGACGAAAGGGCTATCAAGGATATGTATTCTGAGAACAAAAGTCATATCGTGCCGGATGCTCGGGACTAGCTACGCGGCCCCGTGTTCGTTTCGCGGTCGAGCCAAGAATATAGTGTGCGTTTTCCTTGCAATGCCCCAGTATATTTGCTGTGTGACGATGAGGAAATTCACTTCTCAGGTTGAGTAGACCGGAATACGTTGTGGGGATGTCTATGTGCTAACCACACCCATTTCCATTAACCCATGGCCGCGAGGCAGGGACGTCGCCGGTAGGCCTGAGTCCGTTCACGGGCTGTCACGCCAAGTACATACATATTTGTGTATATATATATATATACTATATATATATATATATATATTATATATATCTATATATATATACACACACACACACACACAGTTTTCCACAAGACAAATTGAGCCGCACTGTCCTAACGGATTTGTTTGCCGTACGTCCAAATTTAATTTATGCAGTTATCTCACGCTGTGTTGCTTGTCGGTTAGCACCGACAACTCTACGCAAACGCCGCTGCTCTCGGTCATTAAGTGAAAGCCGCCGGCAAATGCGTTGTCCGTGGTGAGAGGTGATGCCTGAAATGAGGTATTCTCGGCACTCTTGACACTGTGGATCTTGGAAAATTGAATTACCAAACGATTTTCAAAATATAATGTCCCATGCGTCTAGTTCCAACTACTAATCCGCATTCAAAGTTTGTTCATTCCCATTGTGCGGACGTAATGAAGGCAGAAAGCTTTTCACATGAATTACTTGAGTACAAACGAAAGCTCTGCCAATACACAGGTCTTTTATACGCGATACTACTGCCGTACTTATATTTGTATATTGTTATCCCTTGACTTTTTTCACCTCAGGGTAGATTTAAAGATAGAGTACCGAGACGAGTCTAGGGGCTACATTAGCGAGATGTTCGGGTAGCACGGGTTGTTCACACAATTCTTCCCAGGGAGCAGTAGTTACCGCGGCTGTTACTGGTAAATTCCTTAGGCGGCGATAGATGGCAGCTGGGAAAGAAGTTTTTTTTATTATTATTCTGTTTATTTACAATCTGTTTTCTTAACAAACATTCAGTAAATGTGTTAAGCAGAGATGAAATCGGTGATACTGGTGTGTCCAGCGTGTGCAGTGAAGTCGCGCTTTCGATCAGGGCAGCGATTAGGCCGCCTCGGTTAGCGGGCACCAGTGATGGGGCGGAAGAGAATCTACATCAACACCAGCGGCCGTGAAATAACAAGCTGCTGAATATTACAACCGCAACAGAGACACTGCCTAACGATCAATACCAGTGGCCCAAAAATCAACAACTTTTGCAACAAGACCCTCCAAAAGAAGCCCAGCTTAAAGTTCAACGCTATGAACAATCACGCAAACTTTACAATACCGCAGTTTTCGCAAGCAAGAAGACACAGAAATTGCTACAGCCGCGGGTTCGCTCGGAGAACAGTGGTAATTCCATCGACATCAACAAATCAGGTACAATCGCAATTTCTTACTTTCCTAACCTAATGGCAAGTTTTTCCTCACTAAAGCGGTAAACGACTGACAGCGGGTGGTATAGTAACGCAACCCACAGCAAGGCCAAATACGTAGATGAATAAAAATAAGCGAACAGGTTTGAAGCACTGCAAAGCAATTAATAAACAAACGCTCCCAACAAACACGGAAAAGACGCCACAAGCAAAGATATGAATGAAGATTACCGCTCCAACAAAACGCTCCGCCTATAATTTATTCCTAATGTGTGTAAAAGTGCCCTCGTTCACAACGAGTCCATTCTACGTGAATGCCATCGGCAAATTAAAATTTACATATTAAAGATGTACAACAAATGAAGTAAAAGTAACCAGAGAACAATAGAAAGCTAACAGAGCAGTTATAAAAATTTCCTGAATGAAAAAAAGCAAGTGTACCACACCGTACCAACTAAAAAAGAAAGAGCATTTCGTGTTTGTCCTTAGGCAACGTAACACCATCTGTTTGAAGTAGAGAGTATTCAAAGTGAAACTCGAGGAACCTTTTGGGTCACAAAAGTCAGGAACATTCGATAACATTTCGCCTACAGATTGACGAAAAGACCCAACCATGCCTGTTTCTACGTCGACCTCGAACACGGCGGAATAACTGCAGATATATCTTATAAAATTACTACATTAATGCAGTAGCCAAGTCAGTTCGAACCGCCGTATAAAAAGAAAGAAATAGTGCAATGCTATAGATTGCACACAGTACTATCATAGTCGTGGCGTACTGCAACGAAGTCTAGATGTGTGAAATCGGAGGAAGCACACCTTATCGAATGTGGTAAAAAAGATAAACAAACAAACCAAACATGCTGCACTTTGCGCAAAGGACACCCATCAAACTACAAAGGCTGCAGAGCTATACAAAGAACTTATTCAAAAGGAACATACCAACAAGTGATCGACAAATAAAGAAACTTCGAAGCGAAAAAAACAACTACGCAAGAAATCAGTACAAAAAACCAGCTTAGGTGGAAGAGGTTTTTTCCCATGGCTTAAAACTCTTACTCAAATGCCCGTCGATCCGCTTGCATAAGTATAACGCCCAGGATAAAAATATCGAATCGTATACCCAAGCTTTAACTCAATCAATCAAGTGATTCGGAAATGTATTACATGAATCATATTTTTCAAGATTTGAAAAAATACTTTAACAGCGAAGCAGAAAGATTAATGTTTCAGTGCTAAATCTATACTCACGATTCTTATTCTCAAAATTAAACTGAATTTTGTTATTTTAAACGCATGCGTGGCATTATAAGATAGCAATGGAATGCAAATGGCCTCCTACAGCACAACAAGAATTAATTTTCATTCCTTCAGAATTTATAAATTAACATATGCTTTAATTATCGCGAAACCCATTTCACCAAGAAATCGGGTCATTTCCTCAATCCCTGTTATTGATCTACACAACACAACATCCAGATGGTACTGCTCATGGAGGAACTGCCATTATTATACGGAACAAAATCAACCCCTCATGAACTTAAGCATACTAACTTTGAATACTTACAGGCACCTCTGTCCAATTTCAAGATCTAATGCGGCCCATCAACGTAAACTGCAGTGTACTGTCCACCTAAGCTATAACATTTCACAGGTCAATGTTCGACACATTCTTCAAACAATACTGGAACAAGATCATAGTAGGATGGGACTAACAATCAAAATCATAATGTCACTGGGGGTCAAGACTAAATACCCAAAAGGTAGTATCGCCTTTTACAATTGTGTTCTTAGAATGAATCTTACACACAGTGTCGACTTGGGAGAACCTAACACTATTGGCTTACTCTGACAGAAACAAAATACCGGACCTTCTAGACTTCTTAGCATTATTAAGTATTTTTCAGTGATAAAATTCGTATAGAACCAAAATATGATATTGTCCGTCCAGATCATTGCCCTTGTAATACTGACCATCAGCTTAAGAGTGTCAGCAAATCCCACCGCCAAAACTCTACACAAAATTCCACAGACTGGCGACATTCGTGAAATTATAGATAGTCAGATTACTAGCTAATGTGCACTGCATAACCCGGAGATATCGAAAGAGCCCAGAATATCTGACTAACTCATTCAATGCCGCTTGGGACTCAACGCACTAAATTGTTCAATAGTAAGGCAAATCAACAATTCGCCTACACATAAGAGAAAAAATCAGAGAGAACGGCGGCTAGACGTATTTGGATGACAACCAGGCACTCTGAAGACGAAAAACTTCATAGAGCTCCAGACGCTGAAGGAATTATTGAAACAACTGCCAGAAAATGAAATATGTTGCACAATATGTACAGTCCACTAATCAGCAAGCTGCACAACAACTATTCGATCTGGAGGGCTAGTTAAGAAAAATAAACGCACAAATTCAAATACCACCTATAAGGAAGAAATGATGGAACATGCGCAGAAGTGCAATAGAGAAAAGTGAACGATTTGCTGAACAATTTTCTCTTCCGTATTTGAAACTATAACTCTGACCAATGCATTGAGGAAGAAGTACTTTCGATTTTAATAATGCTTCCCTGTCATTATCGTTCCAACGCAATCTTTTTCTTCTAATGAAGTAAGAGAAAACTATTCAGCGTTTTATAATCCCTAACACAGCCCAGTTACGACTAATTCACAGGCAAAGCTATTGGCAGGAATTTATCAACCGAATGCTATTGAATTTATCACCATTGCTCTTCAATGCGATTCTCCGACTCAACATTTCCTGGATAATGGAAGATAGCACAGATCATAGCGCTACTAAACCAGGAAAACGCACTACGATGTATCATCTTATCGCCCAATAAGTTGCTTCAATCTTAATCAAGTAGGTATTTGAAAAAATCTTACTCCACGATTAAAACTCTTCTGCAAGAATAATCCAGAACACCAGTTCGGGATTTAGAGAACAACACTCAATCATCGAACAAGCGCACCGAGTTGTTGAAGTTATTACTGCAAATTCGTCGAGGATATAGCTACTGCGCAGACTGTATTTCTTGATATACAAGCAAGCTTTCGACCAAGGTATGGCACGAAAGGACTTCTGTATACAAATTAAATCTACTCGCCCCATGCGTAATTACCTACTGATGAAGTCCATATCTATCTACGCATTCCCAAATTAAATTATCAAGAAGAATTATTCATCCTTCCACCCATTAAATCAGGGAGTCCCTCAAGGCAGTGTGCTGGTCCTGTTTTATACCTATATACACATCTGATCTGCAACAATGAAAGGACTTAACCACTGCAAGTTCGCGGACGACACAGCATTTTGGCTGTGGCACGAAGACCATTCCAAGCATCACAAAATCTCCAAGAGGCTATCTGAACCACTGAAACAATGGCTACAAAGATGGCGTATTCTAAGTTAAATGCTGCAAATCTAAAAATATCATATTACCTATCCAAGAAGGAGTGTCCTAGAAGTAAATGCAGCTAAACAATGTATAGCCTAGCAAAACTATCTTGCAATTAAATATTAGATTTCTATGGACATAACGCTTTATCAGTGGAGAACATATAACTGCAAGAAAGAAAGAAGCCAACAAATCAGATTCTCCAATTTATCATGGTCATCGAACCGCCACTCAAACTTTCTTTAGACAAAATGTACTCCTCTACAAATCGAAGTAATTCAGGCCTACTTTTGGAGTACGGAATCAACTCTGGGATCGTCTAGCAGTCAAAGCATTGAAATACTCGAAGATTCGAATCAAAATTGCAATTAAAGACTAGCCAATCACCGGAGTGGGTACGACGAATGGAAACACTACGTCGAGACCAGAACCGCATAATATATGAAGAAATTCAACTCAGCAATAGCACCACGCTACCAAGAAGCGGTTAACAAACACCAAATCCATCAGCCATCATCTATTGGGATAATAGGCGAGGAAGTACAGCCAACTGAAAGATAGCCACTATTCTGAATTACCATCCCGCTTCAAACAACACATGAACGATGTACTCTAGCTTTCAATTATGCATAACT
>BOPP01000017.1:12358086-12425092 GCA_017312745.1 Gryllus bimaculatus | reverse complement strand
ACCCCGTTCTCCTAAGTGAAACAGTTACTATAAACGGTGATAGTGTTGTTCCAGCGTGTTGCAGGTGGCTCGCGCATTATCAGTGAGACCCCCGGTGCTCCCTAAGCCTACATCAGTTATTATAATCGGTGATACTGGTGTGTCCAGCGTGTGCAGTGAAGTCCCAGCTTTCGATCCAGGGCAGCGCATTAGCCCGCCCTCCGTTACGGGCACCAAGGATGGCGGAAGAGAACTTACATCAACACCAGCGGCCGTGAAATACAGCTGCTAATATTACCAACCGCAACAGAGACACTGCTAACGATCAATACCAGTGCCCAAAATCAACAACTGCACAAGGACCTCCAGAAAGAGCCCAGCTTAAAGTTCACGCTATGAACAATCGACGCAAACTTTACAAATACCGTCAGTTTTCGCAAGCAAGAAGAACAGAAATTGCTACAGGCCGCGTGGTTCCTCGAGAACAGTGGTAATTCCATCGACATCAACAAATCAGGTACACAATGCAATTTCTTACTTTCCTACCTGAATGGCAAGCTTTGTTTTCGCTCACTAAGCGTAAACGACTGACAGCCGGTGGTATAGTAACGCTTAACACAGCAAGCGCGCAATACTACGAGTGAAATAAAAATAAGCGAACAGGTTTGAAGCACTGCAAAGGCATTATAAACAACGCTCCAACAACACGGAAAAGACGCCACAAGGCAACAATATGAATGAAGATACGCTCCAACAAAACCTCCGCCTATTATTTACTTCTAATGTGCTGTTAAAAGTGCCCTCGTTCACAACGAGTCCATTACGTGAATGCCTCGGCAAAATAAGAATTTACAGTATTAAAGATGTACAACAAATGAAGTAAAAGTCAACCGAGAACAATAGAAAGCTACAGAGCAGTTATAAAATTCCTGAATGAAAAAAAAGCAAGTGTACCACACCGTACCAACTAAAAAAAGAAAGAGCATTTCGTGTTTGTCCTTTAGGCACGTAACCCATCTGTTGAAGTAGAGAGTATTCAAAGTGAAACTCGAGGAACCTTTTGGGGTCACAAAAGTCAGGAACATTCGTAACATTTCGCCTACCAGATTGACGAAAAGACCCAACCATGCCTTTTCTACCGTCGACTACGAACACGGCGGAATAACGCGAGTATAATCTTATAAAATTACTACATTAATGCCGTATGCCCAAGTCAGTTCGATACGCCGTATAAAAAGAAAGAAATAGTGCACATGCTATAGATTGCACACAGTACTATGCATAGTCCGTGCGTAACTGCCAACGAAGTCTAGATGTGTGAAATCGGAGAAGCACACCTTATCGAAATGTGGGTAAAAAAGATAAACAAACAAACCAACATGATTGCACTTTGCGCAAAGACACCCAGCAAACTACAAAGGGCTGAGAGCTATACAAAGAACTTATTCAAAATGAACATACCCAACAAGTGATCGAACAAAAAAGAAACTTCGAAGCGAAAAAACACTACGCAAGAAACAGTACAAAAACCAGGCTAGTGGAAGAGGTTTTCCCCCAGGCTTAAAACTCTTACTCAGAATGGCCCGGATCGGATTTCCCAATCTTCCTGTCTCACTGGTAACGCGCGGAGCGGAGCAGCTGGCACGTCCGACCTGCACCGCTGCCGGCTTGGAACTCCGGGAAAGAAGGTGAAACAAAACTGAGAAGGTAGCCCCATTTCGAAAGAAAGGAGAACTAGCTAGTACAAGAAAACCTCTGCTATTTTGTTCCACCACTAGTTTATTTGTGATAAGTTTTACCTAAAATTCGGAAGATGAGTTGGAGACGTTAACATATTTGAGTATTTCAATCAATGTGGGAAGAAATATAAAAGTTGTGTATGGATTACGAAACAATACGAATAAAACAGGCTCAGAAACAAACAAACCAAACGAAAAACTCCCCACAAATTCTTTCTCACGAGTCACAACAAAAAAGTACGCTGCAACGCGTCGGAAAATCTGCACAATCACTTTTAAGACTCCCTGTTAGTGGAAGCAAAATAAAAAATCACTAATAAAAAATTGCAGGCCCCCACATAAGGCACCGAGCACACCCCATCGCATTTGAGCTTCCTGACGCCCTGCAAACCTCGCACACACCGATGCTTTTCATTTCATAACAGCTAGAGTAAATGAACACCACTTTTTCCATAAATTAGAAGATTTATGTCATAAAGTAAGATTTATTTTCTGTTAGAAATATAGTAAAAGGGAAGGAGTGGGAGACCGAACTTCTTCTGTACATGCGTTGACTGATTCTCCGCTAGTGAAATACGAGGAAAGGCGTGTAATGCACCTGGGTATTGGGGTCATCTCTTCGGGAAAAGATAAGTCTGATCGGAAGATAGTACATATAACAAAACTATTCGTTTCAACAAACTTCTCGTGGTATCATCAGTTATTATTTAATTCGCTTCTATTGACTTTTACAAAATTATGATTATGGAAGTTTTTCATTCACAAACCAAAAATTACTTTAAAACATCAATATTAAAAATATCTTCTTTAATCATGTTTAAAACGTAGATATTTCTATAAAAAATCAATGTTTTGAAAATATTGACTTCGCATCCCTGGCCGATCAACGGACGGAGTCGTTCGTATTATTCACGCGCGTTTTCTTGAGCCCTCACTTCGCTAGATGCGATAGGAGTGGGGAATTTGATGATTTTGCAGACATGCATATTATATCTTATATCTACATATTATATTATATCAAATCTGTGGTTCATTTTTGTATGCAAAATGGATTCTATTACACGGGAGCAAACATCTCCGGTTATCGGGTTTTGTAAATAAAGCTCATTGCAATAGTTAATTCTCAATTCAACTTACATCAGTAAAGGAGTAGGCAATTCGAGGCTCAAGAAATCGTGCACATACAAGCATCGGATGCTTGGGTTTCAAGGCCGAGCGTCAAGCTCGGAGTGTTGTGGCGAGCAAAACCCTGTCCTACTGGCCAGACATCTAGCGGATTTTTGTGAACTGTTGCGGATGACAGCGGAATCGCCTCGTGCAGGACTCTAATAGGTACAGTATTGTAATGATGCGAAAATACGGCAACTTTTTAACAAACAACAACAACAATAAAACGATAAATTCTTATTACCGGGCCCTAGGCACAAGAAAACTGGAAAATCTTATTTCTATATTCAGTAAATTACGTCTTCGAGCACGTTGTGTAGCCAGAATCTATGTTTTACGAGTCCTTGACACCAAAAAATCGATTGACGGCCAAACGTGTGTCTGTCCGTCTTTGGCCATTGATTGCGCCTAAACCATAAGCCGGGCACGTGTTAACACATTAACGAGAGGCCAAGGGCTCCCAAGGCAGTTAAAACGGCCCTGCCATAAGCAGGTTTTCTCCGATATTGATATTCCCCTATCGCTCTGAACGAGTTTCGAACGGCGAGTTTGAAATGATTTTTTTTTATTTTTGGAGGTACATGAAGCATCAACAATATTTTCGAATTTTTCATAAACATGACTTCAAAGTTTTTAATTAAAGTTTGTCCTCGGATAGCGTAAAGAACTCTTACAATATAGATTGAACCTCATTTTAGTTGAAATCTCTAATTTTTCGAAAATCGCGAAAGTTAAAAAAGTTGTCGATGTCTTCTTATACCTATGAAATTCAAGGTTGGTTGGTTGTTAGTGATTCCGGACGCGAAAAACTGCTAAGGTCATTAGTATCATAAGTGTAATGCATGTTTTTACCTTGGGAGGGGCGGTGATCTTCGCCAGTTGAATGGCGAGATCTGAAACCGACCTACCGTCACGCTAGCGGGGTTTTCCTCAACCAGGTATCTCCCACCAGCTGGGTACCACCCCAGCTAAGACAAGCTCCAAGCTTCCGACCGGTCTCCCGGCATGTGTGGTAGTGTAGTGCATGTTAGTGAGTGTGTGTGTGTGTGTGTGTGTGTGTGTAAGGGATAAGACAAGTAAGAGGAAGGAAAGATCGGGCGCGGTCCGTGGCCCGTTTGTTAGGGTACAGCTCCGGCATTCATCTGGTGTTGATCGGGAAAATCACGGAAAACTACCGATCAGAGCAGACAAGCTAGACCGAATTTTCCGCAAGAAGCGTCTATGCAATTTCCCTCTAGGGACACACAGTCAATAGAGTCGGTATGCAGTAGACTTCTCTTTTTAGTGGGCCATGGTGTAGACAGAAACCTCAGCTTTGCCCACTATCAATTTGTGACGTCAGTTCAGTGCTTAAGACGTCCTTAACGCTGACTGAACTCATTCAGAAAATAAACAATTGCTGAATTAATATGTTAGAACTAGTGTTGAACTACGTAGTCGAGTGGCAGTTGCTGTCAATCGTGTCCTCGTTGTTTGTGTGAAGTGTGAATCGGTTATTGTGCCGTTACCGTCCGGTTGCCAGAGAGGAAACCAGAGGATGTCATTTGTGTACGACAGGTCTCTGATCGTGCATTAAAACCACTGCAGTGTTTTATTTTTGCTAAGTTACTGAAAGAGGAGTGATGTAGGTATGAAAAGGAAGGGTCCACAGTCTTGAACGCCGGAAGTATGGCACGCTCTTAACCCTTACACAAGGACAACTATGGAACGTGGAAATAACAGCTACAGTCAGTTATGAGGAAGTATTATTTGTGGTACTACGCGAATGGTAACGTGACAAAAACTGAAATATCGAACGCGGCTAACATACATGAATGGACAGCAAATGATTCGAAGGAAATTCAAAAGATTGAGGAACGTAACAAATTATTACCCAACGAAGAGACACGTTGACTACCGTAACTTAAAGAACACTTGACATCGACCTTACTCTCTTCTTCAATCATTATACAAATTCATTAACACTGAAATATTTAAAGAGAATCTTTACATATTTTCTAGCAGGTATTTTTCACACTACCGCTGAGAATAATTAAATGTGTGATGCTTATGCTCATAAAGACATTTGCAATTTCACTGAATTTTGTTTATTTTATTTTTTTACACTTTGCTTTTATCGCGAAAGGCTATACCCATCTGAATCTCCCATCCGGCACCCAATAGTATAACTACTTTTTAAAACCTCATCATCTGCAGACGTAGCAGGTTTTCCTTCGCTTCTCACCGCCCCAGTTCCATCTGAGAAGGAAGCACTGGCGGTCTGACTCGGAGGGCTCTCAGCTCCTGTGGCAATAAAGTGCTCCTCTGTACTAGATGCTTTTCCTGGAAAAGAGAAATAGTTCACATTAATTGGGACGTTGTAAGGAGGAAGTGGTGAGTGGAAGTTGTCTTGTATTAAAATATACTTAAAAATGAGATAAAAATGTATTATTTGTTTTGTGAAAAAGTTAGCTACTTTACGGATCTCACCTCCAGAAAATTTAGTTGTGGTCTTATATTGAGAGAAACGTATAAAGAGAAAGAATTTTTTTAGCAACATTAATAGAATTTAAAAAAATATTATTCTCGTTTGACCTGAGATCTTTTAAGGAATTTCAGTTTTACATGCTACCTTTGTTTTGAATTTAGACATTTCTTTTGGTCAAAGTACTCTAGCTCATTTTATTAATTAGTTTTGTTTAAAATGTAATTAAATTTTAATTTTGGATTTTGGGAACAAACTGTCAATATTGGCTGTCGAGCAATATGAAGAGAAAGGGAAAGATTCTACAAGAAATTATTAGTTTTGGGTGGTTTAAGAATTCTTTGGGAAATCTTGATTTGATTCGACTTGCAGTTCGGCCTAGATGGAAATCATTAGCGGGATGAGATGAGAGGAGGGAAGCATAGACATTATTTGCCACTTTTTATGCTCTAGAACGGCATCATTATGGAGTTATCTATAAATTTGATAGTTAGGTATAAACCATGGAGCTTTAATTGAATTACTAAGGACTTTATTAGAAATTTTCAATTCGAAGTCAAGCGGTCAAAGGCCATTAATTCAAAGTGAAGTGCAACTTCTATTAAGCGAGTACAGACAGTTCCGAGAAAATGGCCAAAAAATGGCTCTCGGATATGTTTTGATGAAACTACGAAGGTACATATTGAGAGAGGTCAACATACCCTTCAAGATCTTGTGAAACTAAAATTAAAATAATGTCGACGAAATATCATGAGTAGGATGGGTAAATACAATGAAATAAAAATAAATGTGAGATATTGGGGACTCAAGAATACAGAATATGTGAATAGAATTCATTTGGACGTTATATTTTAAATAATAGAAAATCATTTTTAATTTAGAAATTATTTACATAAGACATTGTTATTAAGGCAAGTGAACATGGATGTGCAAAGAGAGAATATGATAAAATAGCATCGAAATGGTAAATAACAATGAGAAACAATGGAATCTATGGGAGGATGAACGGTTACAGATTAGATGTGAAGACCCAGACAGGGAAGGAAATGTGAGTTGATCGGAGCTGGATGTACCCCGCGGGCACGAAAAACTTGTAAGTCTTTTAAAAAGCTTTAAAAATGCAGAACGTGTTGTGGGAAACGCCAATATTATTAGGTCACAGGATGTTTGGACTAATGTCAACAAATTAAGTCGAGTAAAACGCGGACATTTTAAAATATGTTGTGATAAAAACATAAGTGTGGAATATCGTAAAAGAAATGGTGGAAGGACGACTCAAAAACATTGCTGTGAAAACATAAGTGGATGGTCGGGAATGGAATTTTCTTCGTCGCACCGCCAAGAGAGCAGTTCATCAATGAACAGGAAAGTGAAGCACTTCAGAATTTTCCGAAAGACTTTGAAAAACTATTCAATATTAAAGGACAAGAATGTCGATAGTAATTAAGCTGAACCAAACAAGTTTTGAAAATAAATTCTAATAAAATTACGAAGACAATCTTAGGTAGAGGCAAATAGTAAAATAAGATAAAATTTGTTAATATTGAACTACTGAAGCACGAAAGTTTAAAAATAAATGAATGATTGGAAGCCGACAATCCTTGTCGCTGTAATGCCGATTCATTAATGAAGTTAATATCATTTACAGAATAGCAACAATCAAACCAATTAACACCTATCATAAACAAAGGTATTCACCAGCCGTAGTCTCGGAGCGGTCAATTTTGAGGCCACAAGAACGATTTCTATACAGCCCTGAGAGTGTAAGTAAAGTTACGCCCAATCACTACTATAAAATCGAGTTAGCCAAATAAATAACTAGTAAATTAGGAGTAAAAATAGGTTGAGAGAAAGAGAGAGATAAAAAGAGAGAGAGATAAAAAGAGAGAGAGATAAAAAGAGAGAGAGATAAAAAGAGAGAGAGATAAAAAGAGAGATAAAAAGAGAGAAAAGGGGAGAGGGAGAGAGAGAGAGAGAGAGAGAGAGAGAGAGAGAGAGAGAGAGAGAGAGAGAGAGAGAGAGAGAGAGAGAATCGTCACAAGGTCACGTAGTCAGGTATTTTTCTAAGTTTTATTTTTTTGTGTATATTAAAAATTTTTAAGTTTAAGTTTATTAGTTCTGTTCAACGTTGAAACTCTGCTCTATAATACCTTATGGGGAGTATTAGTATTACTAGAGTATAAAATTCAGTTAAACAAATCAGAAAATATTTAAGAATGAAAGGCTTGTTTACAGTATTAAACGGGGGTTTTATTCCTAATATCTCACCACAAGCTACAGTGAATTGTGAAGTCAGGGCATGTACGCCGAATCCCCGACCCTTGTTGATCTTAAACGATTTTCGAGATCAGTGAGGTACGAGGGCACGTCCGATGTGTTTGTTACCTACGCCAGGATACGTACGGCCTAAGGATTGGTACAGACTAGTGAAGGAAGGATCGCGTGCGGTCCTTGGCCTCATTCTCATTCGCTTGGAAGCAAACCGGCTGAAGTCCCTGTCAGTGCAACAACTGTCGCTGCAGCGTCCCTGACCGGGAGGTCCTAAGCTTTGGATTTTCGACATTAGCGATATCGATTGCCTGGAAGAGAAGTGAACCGCTGCAGTGGGCTCTGCTCTGGTCGGATACGCAATTGCCGAAGCAATGTCCTGACAAAAGAATTACGCGCCCCGCGCGATATTCCCTTCTACATCATTCTCTTCCTTCGCACACATACCCTTAAACTGTACACCAATGCTACTTAAATTCAAGATTTCGGTTTAACTGCCGTCGGGTGGCGGCTGTAATGGCCATAATGGCACTCCCTTGTCACTAGAATAGTCTTCTTCCCCAACCTTGTCCTCTATATACAGTCCTGCACAGCATTTTGCACATTCCCTGACCTCGGGAGTTGCGCGCAAGTCACTGAAATGCAATGCGGGCAGTGAAGAAGAGTGGGGATGAGACACTTTAGGAATGGGGGCCATCAATAAAAATGCGCAAGTCGAGCCGTAGCGCGTAAATTGAAAGAGTAAAAGGCGATAACATGACAGACTGTTACATTCCATTTATTATATTGTAAATGTTTGCTGTCAATAGATGACAATGTGATAAATGTCTAAAACAAATTAGACGTACATATTTGATTTGGACATCAAGAACTATAGTTTCTTGTTGGGGTGATAATGTAATTCGCTTTGCTACGATGTAATAATATATTTAGTGTGGGGCTAAACATATATCTCGGGAACCTCACAAGTGGACTTGTAGGATTTCCCCTCTATT
Source organism: Gryllus bimaculatus (assembly GCA_017312745.1). Lineage (NCBI taxonomy): Eukaryota > Metazoa > Arthropoda > Insecta > Orthoptera > Gryllidae > Gryllus > Gryllus bimaculatus. Next base: position 12,416,480 of record BOPP01000017.1, on the reverse strand, counting down.
TCACGTTCCAGTAGGGAAGGAACAACGCAACGTACAAACTGTGTAATAGTCACGGGACCGATGACCAAAGTCATTTACGCATCCGGTAATACAAATATTCACTCTTTCACCGCTGGAAGCGGCCGGGGAAACTACGCAAATCACTGATCAGAGCAGTCAGCCTACGATTCCGCCAGGTGTCGCACAGTCTCCGATGTTAAACATCAGACAAATTTACCTTACCGGCGTGGAAACCGCGACCTACCAATCACTGGTACGCTTGACGTCTTATTCGTACCAACTGAAATTTCGAAAGCGACGCAATAATGCTAGGAATATGCAACACTTCTCGTTGGGACGAATAAATCAGTTAATTATCAGAAACAAAAGTTAATAATTTCGAATATTTGACGAACAAATATTTCCGTAAACAAAGTTAAATGCAACATTTAATTTTATAACCTAAAATAAAGATCTCGTTTTTTATGAATCTACTTACTACCAACGAAGATATCTCCGAACTGTCTCAGACGCGATTTGTGGCCCTTAGCCCAGAGTGATCGAGGCTTCGGCTTCACATGGGCTGTGAAGCAAGCTGCATGCGGATGCTGGTAATCCCAAAGAGCCTGCCACATCTTGAGGCCTTTCTCCAACCGAAGATTTTGAAAGTCTGACTCTTTCAGATGGTGGCATATTGGAGCAAAAAGATACACGAAAAGCTGAAAGAAAATAAGTTTCTTGCGTTAGTGAAATAGACAAAGATACAAGGGTATTGATTAGGTTCAAATATTTTAAGCGTAGTAAATTGTATTTAAAAAATCACGTAAGTAGTCTTGGTTATCTGATTTGTGTAACTATTGTTATTTACTGAATTATTTTGTGAAACTAAAATGCACACTTTAATTGCACTGTAAATCAATAAAAATGCTGCTGGTCTTATTGAGGCGAGTAAATTAAGTCTGCAGTTACCGTGACTGAAGGTATTGAAAATAGGTAGTAAAATGGCGACGAATGAAAAATTCCTTTTTCAAAATCCGCTTCGGCACATTCTTCCGCTGCGTCCAAAATTATCCAGTGAAGGGTGTAAAGAAGTTTCGTTTCTGAAGCACCGACGTTTTGCAAGTTTGTATCTTTCCTGAAAGCAATGACCAAGAGAGTGTGAAAGAAAAAAATGATGAGATTCTATTAAAAAAAAGAAAAAAGAAAAAAAATCCACACGAATTTTTAGAGTAAAAATTGTATATAGACACATACTTCCTCAATTTAACCCTTCAGAAACTGCGAATAATTTCAAGACGTTAATTGAACTCAAGAAAACGTGCGCAGATAATCTTTTTCCCCTACATCACATACAGTTTTTACTGCTTTTTGACTGAATAAATCTAAATCTAAATTATCGTGTAAAATGCCGGATATTCCCAACGAATTAAACATTTTAACCCTTATCAATAATGTATTGTCGTTTTTCAATTTCACAAGCGGCGGCATATGCTTTAGACAACGAAAGCTAGAACTCCGAAGTCATGAAAAGCACTAAAACTAAAGGAATAAACATAAAAGAAAATTTCCCGTCCTCTTGAAAGGGGGTTACGGCAAGGAGCCAGCACCTCATTCTCGAAAAAGTTTATAACCGCTCGAAATACCCATGGAAATGAACGTAGGACAATCTCACCACGACGACTATGGCAAAGAAAATAATATTTGAATTTGGAATGATGGAAATTTTTCAGTGTAAACGGTTTAAGCACCGGAGAAAATTAAATTTTTAGCACAATGGAGTGCATCATGGATATTTAATAATGTGATACAAAAGGGGGAAACGGAAATAAAACGATATTATTTGAACTCCGATTGTGGAATAAAAAATTAAACGACTTTTAAAAAATTAAATGACGTTACAAAAGTACATACGTTCACGCATTATTTCTCATTGTCACAATTTCCGAAAATTCAGAGAGTTCAACCAAATAAAGAGCTGCGACATTTTTATGTGTTCTTTGCTCTCTCAGTGGAAAAATTTTAAGAAGAAATTTGTAGCAGTTTTTTAAAAGAAAACAAAATATAAATTACATTAATTTCAAGCAGAAATTACACGAAAACTACCCGCTAAAAAATTGTACATAATTTTTTTGAAAGATCTAATTTTTTAAACAGACTATTTAAAAATATTGATTGTTAACATAGTACTTTTGCAATGTTATTTTAAAAGAACGGAAATAGAGAATGTTCGGCAAACATGGGACCAGCACCAGATCTTTGTTATTTCCCCCTAGGGCTTTTATCCAGCAAACTACCAGCTACCCTTTGCAACCTGATGGGAAGCACTAATACATTCAACCATACACACACTTGCGAGCCCCTCTGGCCTGCGATCAGCAGAACGGAAAGCCCTTCGCGACAATATGTACATGAGAAACAAGGAACAAACAACCATGCCCAAGGACCCGCACCCGTGACCCTTTGGACCGAAGCGCTGAGTCGGTAGCCACATCGCCCATCCAGACTGGCCCTTTGATACATACGAGGAAAATATTTACATACAAAGAAAAAATCAAACCCTTAGACAACCAACTTCTGATTGTATGCGGGTTTGAGTGTAGTTTTTTAATGAAAAAACAACAACATATTACCGAAACGTTACCGAAGCAAATGTATAATTAATGATATACTGAAATAAATCAGGAACATATCATTTATAAGTTTTCTTAAAAATTTGACGCATTATGTTACATACGACTATTCCACTCGTGAAATTAAAAAAACAAACAATAGTGTTTATTTACACATACAAAATGCCCCAATCAGGGCGGTGTATCTCAAAAAGGTTTTCGCTCTTTCTATCCGATTTTTCTTACAACTTCTCCCTACTGGCTAATCATAAACTGTGACTCATCTATCTTAGGATGCATCAATTGCTACGTCAATGTCCAATAAACCGCATATGTACTATAACTTAATCTCTTTGATTTTATCATAGCTTTCGGTTATTTTCAATATTTGGAGCATTTTGGAACTCTTTTGTACATAATTTAATTCGTAAAATAGTTGTTTTAAATACCACTCGAGCTTTGGAAATCATCAGATAAATCTCTTTCTCGCTTTGCGAGTTGGGAATTTATCGATAATTTCGAAAGACTTGTGATATTACCTATGATAAATATAGTTGTATTTTTCAGAATTTAATCAATTTATCTGGCTTATCTATATTCTATATATTTAATACATATGGCTAGATAGTATCGTAATATCCGCCAACCTGCAGCAGATGAATAATTATATATCCCGAACATAACTGATTCTTCTTCTGAAATAAATTTGATAAATTACATTAACCCTTAAATAGTCGCGTGGGAAGTAAGTATCCCCCAACAGTTTCTATCGACAGTCAAGTCAGGGGCGGATGCAGAAAGTAAGAGATATAAAAATAAAACGAATTTTAAAACCTTACCAGTTAACAGGAGATTATTATTATTATTATTATTATTATTATTATTATTATTATTATTATTATTATTTTCTTTTATTATTGTATTTATTAAAGATGTGAAATTGTAAAGAGACATACGTCGTCGCACGAAAAGCACAGCGTGGACGTTTACCAAAAGAAAGCAAACAATTGGACCTGGCGGGTGGGCAGGTTCGCGAATCCGAAAAATACGATTGTTTCTTATGGTTGCATACAGTTGAATCGGATTTGCGGAATAAACTGATTAGACGCGTTGATGTAAAAATATCCATGTAATACATTTGTTACTTACATTATAATCTATCACTCACTTATTCATTCTACGGTGTCTTAGTCATAACCAACAAATGACCTTGTTTTGGCAAATGAGAACCCCCTTGAGGATCGAAAGCCGTTCAAGAGAAGTAGAAAACAAACCGGCTTAATGTTTTATTTACGTTAGACGCTCGCTTCATTGCAGATGCAAGATCTACCTGTTGTGTAGGAGAGATGCCGCCGCGTGTGCGACGTAAGGAAAAGACGCCTGAATGAGGCGCCATCTTGGAATGGATCGGATGGCCTCAGTCATGGACGGTGACAGGCCAAATTGAATGTTCTGGACCAGCACCTTTTCAAACGACTGCGAACACGACACAACTTTAAGTTTAATAGATTCGTCCTACCTCCAACAAAGGACGTTTGGAAGTGATGACAGACACATACCTTGCAAGCTTCTTTCAGTTCCTGAGATGAAGTTCGGCAAAAAGGAAAACAAAATATTAATAAGCATCCTTTACAGTTGGTAAATGCAAAAACTGTTTTGTTTCAAACTCAATTATTTACAGCGCCAATGAAACCAAGTCGTAATTAAGAGAAGAAAAATATATTGATAGCATTCACAACAGCAGGCAACATCACCGAAAGGCGATGAACAAAAACCATGTTTACGAAATAATTACATCTACAAAGGAGCATATCATTTGAATCAATCATGTTTATTATCAAATCACACATTAAACTAATAATATATGTTAAAGCAACTGTAAGACATGCATTTAATAATTACGCTAACTTAAAATGATACAATCTAGGGGGTTGCGCATTCTTAAGAACTATTGTGCATATATAAATATATGAATCTTCAAGCTAGATATTCAATTTAAAATTCTTGTCGGGCATTTGTAAAGAAATATAAATATTTTAAAAAGTCACTTATGAAACAAAATTAAATTTTAATATGAAAACGAAGTTATATATTTCAATAGAGAGAATCGGAAATATATACTGTTTTAGCGCTGTTCAGAATGTTGTTGTTATTATTATTATTATTAATTATATTTTAATAGAACAATTATTTAACATTATTTTTGTTCGAATTTCACGTATACAATAATGATTGTGTTTATACGAGTAAAAATACTAGTGTGCTGAAGCAGGAACAGCTCAACTGAGACACAATTAAATATTTGAATAAAATAATTTTTACGGGAATAAAATGATGAAAAAATGTAAAAGACTGCTCTCTGCTCACATCACAGCAATGTGAGCCATACCTTTGAAAATGCGTTAGCAATTTAAATAATAATTTCACTAAGATTTCGAGATTGAAACGATTCATTTTAAGGTTCATGCGGAATCTAAAAAAAATGCTTGGTCACTGACATTTATTTTTGTATCAAATTATAATTGCAAGGAGTTTTAAAATCTTGTTGTTTTGGGAGTAAGAGTACGGTTATTATTGAGATTTGTTGACTTCGCTAGCCTACCTAACAAATTTCGACACTTAGGAAAAAAATTACTATCTGGAACGTTACTTAAATGTGGTATGTGTTTACCTTTTGTACTAATACCTTTCAGGTAATGGAGAACAAAATTGACTGCTGCAACTAGAATCATTACGTAGAGATAGTAATGGCACTACAATATCACATATTTTCTAGCATTATTTGTAACTTTTATGATTTTCGAAAATGTAAAATTCAACGTAAATAGGCCTTGCACCATTTTTACTTTCTCGCTACTGCTTTTGCAGCATAGAGAAAGTATTGTAAAGTTGGAAAAGAAGGCGAATTTTCGATAGAAAAACTCTTCTTGACGAGCCCTGGTAACATTTCATTGTAGATAAATACCTAGCCAACTAAGAGTACATCAACTCAAGTCACATAAAATAAAAGTATATTATATGCATTTATGTATGTACGTGTGTATAATACATGCATGCACGTATGTATGCAGGTATATTTGCATTATGTCTGCACGTATTGACTTATGTATGAATGTGTGTATGCATGCATATGTTTGTAAGCATGTATGTACGCATGAATGTGTACACTATATTAAATATTTAAAAGAAAGCATGGTATGTTTAAATAAATTCAGAAAAAGGCATACAAATTATTTCACTTATGACTCGATAGTGAGTCTACTCAGTTGATGTGTGTATTTTTCTTATTTTACATCGAGTGTGTGCATTTGTCATTGAGTATGCGTGCCATTCAACTTACATTCCACTTACATAAAAATGCCAGGTACCATGTACGATATCTATCTAAGATATGATAGTAATAAATAAACGGCCGAGCAATGCCTGCTTTATTCGCTTATTACATCGATAAACACAATCATGTTGTTACGTCTGCGAATAGTACATAATTTGTTTCACTAGTAGAAATATAAATATTAGTATAATGAAAAGTGTCGTATCTACGATTTCAAAACAAACAGTTCATATATTAAGAAGATTCTACTGGATTAAACACCATGGCAGGGATAAACGTTTTAATACAAATCAAAGCAAAAATATGTACTTACACACCTATCGGTGAAAACGCTGGTATGCATACCTTCATGCATAACAAACGCCAGCATGCAGAACTGTAACTCTTTCAAAACTAAGACTACAGGCAATGACTGCATAAGAGGGAGGATCATTTAGACTCAACAGCGTCATTTTGTGAGTCTTCTTCCTACGATCGAAACTGCAGCTAGCTAGAGAAGGCATTCTCTTGATGGAAGCATGACATAAAATATCTTAAATTGATAAGAGCAGGAGAATATCGGGGAGTGGCATTCGATCCTGTGGCCGAGATACACTTACATAATGGCCAGGCGCCTTCTGGCAGGGCTGCACACCAACGAACGGGAAAAAGAGCACATCACATCACATCACATCACACTCAGTCATAGAGACACAGAGGCACAGGCACTGTACATGGGTGGCACCGCTGCTGCTCTATATTATGCTTCCATGGAAAGCTAATAAGTAGGCTTATTCATTTAATTTCCATGTTTAGAAATTAGCAATGCACTGATTTTCTTTCTAATTTTGTTAATGCACGGAACTATTTTATTTCATTTTTTATTGAGAACTAATATAATATTTTTCTACATTTCTTTCATAGTTTGCATTAAATTTGCAATAGAAGAAGAAACGGTGAAACATTTGAGAAATATACGTATTCAATGTGAAATAGTAAATCCATTAATATACATCTTTAATTTTTAATGAACTAACAAAAATTATGTCTTTTACTCCACTAAAAGAGTTGCATAATTACATTTTTAATACCTTCTGGATCACTACACACTGGACATAACCGTTTCATGTTTTACTATATGAATAACTTTCTTTTCAATCTACAATTTTTAACTATGTTGCAAAGTAATGAGTGTATTGTGTACGCTGCATTATAATATCGTCTTATTAAACCTAAACCCATTATATTCCTTTTTCTTTGTAACACTACTTTTGGAAAACGTACTAAAAAGTATTCGAAGAATTTGAAAAGCATCGTGAAAGAATTTGAAAAGCGGAATTTGATGGCTTCCTCGCTGCGCCGCTCCATTGAGAGTGGCCAAAGAGAGCTGTCAACGATCTCCTTTAACGGAGAGCACTGGGCGTCGCGTGTATCGGGAACGAAGCGCTCCTGGATTTATTCGCGCTAAGCCCCGCGCCGCGCCGCCTCTCGCCGTGTCGAGCGCCGTGCCGGGCGTTCCGCGCCCCGCGCGCAGCTCCGCGCCTCATCGCGCCGCGCCCTGTTAGCAGCGCCCGCGATCACGCTAATTGGCAGGCGCCAGTGCCGGCGCGGGCGGAGCGGAGCGCAGGCGAGGCGCGGGCGGACGCGGGAGGGGCACGAGAATGGCGTGAGCGGGGCGCGGGCGGGGCGTGAGTGGGGCGCGGGCGCATGCGGGGGGCGCGAGCGGGGCGCGAGGGGCGCGAGCGGGGCGCGGGCGGGCGCGAGCGCGCGCGGGAGGGGCGCCGGAGGGGCGCCGGGTAGGGCGCGGGAGGGGCGGCGGAGGGGCGCGGGAGGGGCGCGGAGGGTACGAGAATGGCCGCGAGCGGGGCGCGGGCGGGCACAGAGGCGGCGCGGGCGTTGGGCGCGGGCAGGACGCGGAGGGGGCGCGGGCGGGGCGCGGGCGGGGCGGCGGGGCCGGGCGTCGGGCGCGGGCGGGGCGCGGGCAGGCGCGGGCGGGGCCGGGCCGGGGCGCGGGCGGGGTGGGCGGGGCGTGGCGGAACGGGATCGTGAACGGGGTGGCGGGCAAGCGACAGAGAGACGGGGAAAGGGCACCGGCGAACAGGCAAGCGAAACGACGAAGAAGAAAGGAACGAGTGACAGAAAATGAGTAAAGAGAGACGCATGGGTGAAACTGTTGGAGGGTTGGGGAAATACGAGGGTGAATGTGAGTATCAAGACAGTCGACTTGCGTGATGGAGCAAGTTAGTGTAGTAGACTTTATCACTGTAGTTAACAGAACAGTGGGGGTATGAAGATCGGCATTCGCTTGGGAGTTAGAAGTGGATCGTATTGCAGAGGTTGCATTAGTAATTCCAGGAGCCAAAGGTTACATTGAATTGGGGAAAATGATAATAGCAATTCCAGAAAGATGTGAATGCACAAGGAGCGAGGAAAAGCTGGCAGAGGCAACGGGCACTGGATTCGGCAGGATCGACGACAGGGGTTAATCTGCACAGGGCAAGTGTGGTGGCAGAAGCGGCAGGTGGGAGGGGCTGCTGAGGCGGTAGGGCGCTGGGGGTGCGGAGAGGCCGGGCAGCGATCGACAGACCGTCGGCGCTCCGGTTGCTAGGGCAACCAGCGACGCTCCGCCCCGCCCTGCCCGCCCTCGCAACCCGCCTCGTTTCCGGCCGCCAGGCTCTATTTTGAGCGGCCGACGCCGACGTCTGCGCCCCCGGCATTTCTGTGCCCCTGGGAGCGTGCTCCCCGCCCCCCCGGGCTCCGCCCCCCGCCCCGCCGCCCGCGCTCTCTTCCTTGCGCCCTCCACGCAACGAGCAGTCAAGACACGAACACGCACGGGGGCACTTCCGCTTTTTATTGCTGATGTGCCATTTCAACGTCGCTGGCCTTCGTCTGGTAGCAATTACTCTTTAGAAATCACGCCCCCTCCTCTAGAAAAACCCTTCTGCTCATGAAACAAGTTCTACAGTTAGAACCCGCTCATTTTTTGGTTTATTTAACCAATTTTATGTTCCATCGTTTGTAAACAGTTTTGTACTTCATTACATCGATTAGGGGTTTAATTTCCATCAAATTATGACAATGGGATTTAGGGGTTTTTATGGTGATTTAATATTAATTTTCTCTCTCTATTTATATATATATATATATATATATATATATATATATATATATATATACGTAAAATATGTAATTTTCAAACGTTAAATCAGCTAAAACTTTAGTAGTTGTATAATATTTAAGTGAAATTGATATAAAAATTAAATTCTTAAATTATATACTGATCACTATCCCTGAACTTTATTTAAAAATGAACATTTTTTAATGTCAGTCTTATGTACCAAATATGTTACAAAATGTACCAGTTTAAAGACTGTCATTTCTAGCGATATTGTTTATCAGTTAATAATTTCGATAATTATTTTACATCACAAAACCCTCTCAGATATTATGTAGAGAGCAGGAATATCATTAATTGATTAAACATTTTCAAATAAATGAAATAAGAATGTTGAAAATATTTATTCAAATTAAATCAAAACTATTTTAATAAAAAAGAAGATACACTTTTTTATGTGAATAAAAAACGGGTGACTGCATTACATATTAATGAACTAGTGAAAAAGTTGTTACATTTCATAGTACTACAATAAAATTTCAGTGGATTGTCATCGAATTTGTTTCATTTTTTGTCTGAATATTCGTTGTTGGATGCTGGCCACTCACATACGCAACCCGCAGTACTGTTCGGTATCGCAGGTCACAGACAGCAGTCACAGATCTTACACGAAATGAAATGCTAATTCTCATTATAAGAGGGTCACGAGAGGAAAGCTAGGCCAATTACGTACCTTATTATTAGTTAATTATTGTTTGAAGAATAAGTAGAAAACTACTATCATAATTATTCACCACTTATATAAACAAGAAAATATTCCACTTTTTGGTAAGTTGCTTTTCTTTCAGTCGTTAACCCTTTTGTTCCTAATCGATATTCATAGTCCAAACTTAGACAATTAACGGGAATGAACTCGCTGACAGGTCACGACCCACCCAGATTATTCATTCTCTTTAAGTACTTTTTTATGGAAGTCGTAAAAGTTTATTAGGGGGTGTTAAATAAATAAGAATGAATCGTTCAGCAACTAAGCGAGTTTGTAGGCTTTCAATCTGGTAAGACTACATATTATGTATTATGTATCGGTATTAAAAAAGGATTGTGTCTTGTAAAAATTAATAATATTTCTTCGAGAGTTAAATGATTTATTGCGTACTACAACGAACGACGGGTACTAGAGTATTTGCATATGTGAAAATCTATTCTGAGATGTATTTCGTGCATGATTTGCAGAGAATAGCAATTAAAATTTAGAGTATTTTTCTGACACAAAAAATAATTTCCACCGAGTGTATTATCTTAACTTAGATCACAAAGTGTTAATAGTGTCTGCTTTTAGTTTACTTAAATCTAATTCACAAATTATGAGTTTTCCTTCTCATAATAGGTACCATTAAATTTTTAACTAATTTTCTGGAAACCCCTGGCCTACTATGTTATCAAAAGATTGAAGACCTTTTGAAGCATTCTGACATACAAAAATCTTTATTTTATTAAAATATTAGTGTATGCTATTTGAGAGACGTAGACACGGCGATTGCATATCTGGTACAAATGAAATCATTAGAACATAGGCAAAGCATCAAGTAGTTGCGTATTTGTTACGATCAATTCATCAATGGGAAATAAGTAAATTCAAACATACATATACCAAGCGATGACAAACGCTTCATTCAGTGCATTGCGTTATTAACACATTCCATTCAATACAGTAATGAAAGACAATGATAATTATTTCTTGCACTAGCAGCAATAAACAAAAGAGAGCAGCGGTGTCTAAACTTGCTGATATATACACGCGTAGATGCAGCATTCGCACTCTTCGGGCGGCGTCGGGCGGCCTTCGGAGAGCTTCGGCTTTAAACCGGAGTTCGCCAAGGATTATTTTCTTGGCGGAGTATTTGGAGAAGTAAACGAAACCCCTTTACACCCTCGTATATCTAGCGCTTTGAGGATTCCCAGGCCGAAATGGGCGCGTCTTTCCTCATCTCCTACGATCCTCGGCAGGCCCGCCCGATCCGCCCGAAGAGCTTTGCGAAGACACAGGCTCGCGGCCAGGAAGTCGCCGTGCGTGGGGGCGGGTGTCGCGCCGGCACTCGCGTCATTGAATCGACTCACGTGGCGGCTCAGCAACGCAACTGTAGGTGGGGCATCGGGTCGTTCTTTCATTTTTTGCACACACCAAAAGAGTTGTATTTGAATCAAGCTTTTTAAATTTTTAGAATATACAAAAGTAATTAATTATTCATTATGCGCAAGTCATAATGACTAATATTTTTCAATTTAATTGAAAACTGCCTGTAATAATAGTAATTCAATAGCAGTAAGAAATAGAAATTCTGAGTATTAAGTATCGTTTTTTAGCCTTATCGAAAGAGAACTTTTTATTAAATAATTTAATCAAGAACAGATAATTAATATCCGCGGAATAAAGTAAAATTAAAAATAATCTCTGTTTATAGTGAATCGTATAATATCCTGCCTACATACACATTACAAAGTATTCATTGTCAACCACTACCCATTTTCTGAGTGAACCATGTCAAAGGCACAGTGTGCATTTTATCGTTCACCGAAGATTCGGGCCGCGTCGTCCGGAGAGTCGAGGCCTCGCTCGGCCAGCGACGCACTGACTTAAATCCCGTGCTGACACATGGAACCTATGGGGACGCTGGTGTTTCGGTCGGTCGCGACGAACGTCGAACACAGTAAATGAACGGGGCCCGTGTTGTCAAATCCCCGGGGCACAGAGGGCTCGATCGCTGAGGAAAGCGGCGTGTCATCTTCGGCGAAAGATAAAACGTACACCCGGTACGTTTGTGCTATTCAACCAGTACAAATACGTATTGTTTGTAACTTTAGTTGATGATGTGAAATACTGATTTTAATAACTAAAACCCTTATGTTGGGTAGTGTTGGGGAAGTCATCTTTTCTAATACCGTAGGTAATAGAGTTAAATAATCCCATATCTAAATTAAGCCTTTTTATCTTAAACATTTATGAAATTATGAAAAGTTAATTCTAAGACGAAATTATTATTATTTTTCTTTTAGGAAAGACTTCTGAATGTAAATTAACTGCAAGAGAATAAAATAAACGTTTTCCCAAAATCGAATATATTTATTAGAGATGAAACATGAGTATCCTTAAGTTAAGTTAAAATAGAAAAACATATTTCAGAATCTAAAACGAGTATATATGGGAAATATTCATAACTTAAATCTGTTTCTAATATTCATATTTTAAATACATAGGGTTTGAAATTCACGTTTATGTGTCTAATCAAGTTTGATAAGTTTTTCATTTTTATTATTGACATATTCGTATTAATTTAATATATTTTTTTAAAATTATTATTATTTTTGGCCGCTTATCAGGTCTGTTTTTTGATGGCTGTATTGACGTACCATAGGACTTAATGTCTACGATTTTGATTTGTTTGACGTGACATCCAGAGATGCTCGACTCTCTGACTCCATAGCGGCGGGTCTGTTAATTTTCATACTTCAAAAATTTGGCACTAGACGACTTGGTTGAAATAGGACGTCAAAACGGAGAAGTGATATTTAGGGAAAAATAAGAAATTTGGCCGTTTATTTCTGAGACGTCCACGTTTTCTTTAATAGATTTCTTCGCGGCATGCGTGAAGAATACTTCCTTGTGGAGTAAGTAGTTGGAAGGTTGATAATGAACAGTGAATGCAATAAAGATTTTTCCATCGTAAATTGTAATATAATATTACTTGATGTATATATTTGATAGTTTAAGGTTTATTAGATATTAAAACGTTTATTCGGCTTTGCAAATTGTATTCGTTTCATCTCTCGGTGTTCTCCATTATCCTACCTCCAGATGATGCCAGGTTCGAACAGTGAAATCAGCGTGTTTATGGAGCTGAGCGGCTTTTGAGCAGTGTGAATAGCGATTCAATGATGCACTTCCGAATCCCGTTGCCGACGCGAGCAGGCGCAGCCGCAGACCGCTGGTCCGGGCACGCGACGCCCCAGCGACGTCGCCTGGGGGGGAGGGGGATGGGGCGCCGCGCGAGAGGGGTGGAGCGGAGGTAGGGAGGGGACGGAGCGAGGGCCGGGCCCGGGCAGAGCACTCGGGCCAATGAGCTGCCGAGGTTTCGAAGCGGGGCCGGCAGTCGTCTGTCGTTATTTCACGGCTTCATGTCTCCGTCAGGACGCACGGGCACAACAAAGAAAACAACTCTAGACTCCAATTAAACAAACCCATGTTATAAATGTCAAAATAGTACTGACAATATGCTGAGAAACTTTATGAAATGATCCATAATGATTTACTGATGTTTTTAGTACTTGTTCTGTTTGCTTTGTATTGCAATGATCACATTATTGTCTGTGTTACAAGTCAAAGCAAATGCACAGATGGCTGCGAATGATTCTTTTCAAAATTATAAAATCATAGTATTGCTGATTTTACTCTTAACGATAACTGCTTTGGAAGACATTTCCTTCGCAAATAATGAAGATAAGATCAGAAATGAAAATCGTGAATATACATCCTCGATTACGTTCATTTTATCATCCAGGATCGTTAATGTTTTTTGTCTTGCATACATTTTATAAAAGACCTATTTTTGAGGGAGAACGACGGTTTTTTAAACTCAATGTCCTAGCAGTGTAAACAAATCGTTGGTAAAGCAACTATTTTTTATTTTCAATGATATATGAAAAACTCCCCAAAATAGTTAAATCATATTATTGGATGTCATTGTTTTTGGACTCAGTATTTATTATTAACTACTCTTGTTTATAATTCTCTTGTAACGTAGGAATTCAAAACGAATTTTCGAGACTACATATTTTCTGAGTTCTGGTATTACAATCTTGCCGAAAGAAAATACCATTATTTGGATTTCGTGTCAAGTCTACATCGAAAATCTTATGAATTTCTAAAAGAAAAACAAACAACTGGCTTTCGTCCTTCCTTTTCTTGGCCTTCTTCCAAAAGACAGTGTTTAACCAGCCGTAAAATAACAACACTGGGGGGCACAAGGAGGAATGAGGGGCAAGCACTGTACGGATGGCAACTGACTGAAGGAACATTCGCGGTTACGAGGTCAGACAATGGAAATAACTGCAAGATTGAGTGTAAAAGAAGCAGAAAATGGGAATTCCACAAGAGACAAGTATTTGATCTGGAAACCTAAATGGCATTGTATATTAACACAGAAAACACATAGGAAGCAAGGAACTTTACAAAGCAGAGAACACAATAGGATGGTATTTTTGGGAAAATCAATGAAAATGGAAAGAAAGCGACGAGGGCAAAACGAAGAACACACTGAGACATCCACATTAACAAAAATAATAAAATATATACAAATCAAAACGTAGAAATCGACTAAGAAAATGGAGGGCAAGATTTCCATTGTTATTTTATAAGTACTTTGTCCACGATGGATAAGTGGATAAGTGAATAACATTTTCTTAAAAATTTGATAATTGCATGAACAAATGGCCACAATCGCATAGGTAAAATCCCCTTACCAATTGTGAACTAGTATTATGGCTCTAAACAGTTTTAGAAAAATAAATCATCTCCATTGAATGTTTCCTTCCCAATTGAATGATTGACAGAAGTGACAAATATTTCAATTTAATATCTCTCTTCCACTCCAATATTTTCTTTACATGTAAGCAATATGCCATATACTACCTTTGAAATTGAAGGCAGGCAAGGCTATAAGATCTATTCAATTGAGACATTTTCTGTGTTTCATAAATCATTTCATAAAACTACTGCCATAAAATCATGTATGTGCGACGAATATAATATATTAAATGGTATACGGTTAAATGTTTTGAAATAAGTATAAATATTGCTTATTTGAATTAATTAAATGAATGTTCAGTGAAGCCTAGATAAGTAAAGTGCTCTTTGGAATGAGAGCAATACAGAATGATAAAATACAGAGGAAATACTCATACTATTAGTTTCATATCTTGAAATAATATCTAGCAAGCGCTCGCGGTTCAACAGATATTTTGAAAAAATAAGATTCGAAAGTATCCTATTCAACCATAATGTGTGAGTGTTGTTTATTACAAAAGGAGATATAGTACACATTATTTTATTGTCATTATAATTTGACACTGATTTGTTCATAATTTAGTTCATTAAAAAAGGAGATACAGTACTAGTTATTTTATTGCCATTATAGTTTAGCACTGATTTGTTCGTAATAAACACGGTTAAAGAATACACAAAATAGAAAAGTGTATTTAAAAACGAGTTTGGATTTTATAAAGTTTGGATAATTATGAAGATAGCTTTTAAAGATTATTCCACTCATGAAATAAAGACCAAAAATACATAAGATATTGCCAAATCAGAGCCATGATTGACAGAACAATTATCAGAGAACATTTATTTTTATCGATTTTTCTTATCATCTCCCCCTCAGTACCCAATTATTAGCTGCGATTCATACCTCTTAGGAGGCGGACGATCTGTGTGTTTATTTATATCTAAGCGCGCTTTTCTATTGTCTTATTCAGCGGACGAAATGACGAAAATATTTGGTGATGCATCCAAACAAGAAATACAAGATTCACGTTGGTGTTCAAGAGAAAGAACATATAAAAATAACTAGGCATATGAATCCTTTTCTCTCAAACCGCATGTGCAAATACATCAGGAGCATTATACATTCGTTAAAAACAAGTTAAGAGAGACACCATCTGCTAGTGCACATAATTCATTAACAAAATCATTAAATACTGAAAATAGAAATGTTCCGACAACATTCAAATTTGATGGTTGTGTATTCAATAAGTAATTCATGAAATAAAACCATAAATTTCGTGTTTTCGTTACGTGTATTTTCTATTCATATTTGTACTGTATTAATCCTTGCTGATAGAGTTTAACCTTCTTGGTTTTAACGTACAGACGGCCTTGCATAAGTAAACATTAAAATACTAATGTGATAGAAAATAATATAGGCTGCATGATGTCTCGAAAAGTACACATCGTGAAAATAAAACGTTTCTGAAAACGACGGCACGTCATAATACTTCTTCAATGTCTGACAACACAAGAGCTTTCTCATCATCTTTCTACTGTGAAACTACACTCTCTTCAAGTATGAAAGAAACAGTGGGTGCTAGTTTAATTTTCCATGACAGGTGTTTATGAGAACACAGAAAAGCTTTATTGCTAACGAAATTGAAATTAATGAGATGGCTTGCTGAAACAACTCATTTAAGACTTTATTTTACAGGAATGGAGAGATCTGCTCCAGGAGGTAAGAGGACTGAGGATCTTTTGATTTTGCAAATTGAGAATTCCTACAGTAAGAATTAATTATTCTGCTAATCAAATGACCATGGCTGTCGTTAATTAATCTTGGAATATTAATGATATTTAATTTTACTAATCGACGCAAAGACATAAAAAAATGTTTAAAAATAATTTAAAAAAATGTGTATTGTAGAAAGTCTGAAAATTTCCATTTGCGGGTGAGAAAGGGTAGAAGCGTTTCGGTAGTTATTTCGTGAATTAGAGAGGACAATATGTGTATTAATGGTGTATTGGTACTGGATCCTAGTTTTTGAAGGACTTGTTGAGGTATTATTCGGGCAACTTTTCTTGAACGATGGATTGACGATTTCAGGTGGAGTGAGGGTATTAGTTCCAAAGTCGGCCACTAGAGTATTTTAAGTAATGCCAACGTGTGTGAAATGAAAGTCAAAACTGCATCTTGTGCTTAACTTTTTCGGGAGTTTTAGGTGACTCCCTTGAAGGACCTGGACCTAACTCTAGTCATTTCTTTCGATATTGACAATAAATCTGAACAGGGGTTCTGCACTATGAAAGAAACTGGCTTTGACTAGCTTCTGTTTTGCGCCAACGAAGTTTTAATGCTTGGAAGGTTGTCATCAGTGCCTGCTGCGAGCTTTTGCCTTCAACTGTTTATTGCACAAGGGAGGGGGATCAAGGTCATCGTTCAAGAAAAGTTGCGCGAGTAATATTTAGGGACTAACGCACATGGTGGCGGCGCGGCCACTCTTCCACGTACCATGCACGACGCCTCGTGTGCTCTCCCCAGCTTGGGCCGGATAAAGGGGCTGAGGAAACAAAAGAGGACATCTATGAAAGTAATTCGTAATTCTATAAAACTAAATCAATAATGCTTATTCTATAAAAGTACATGAATGATGCAATATTTGATGAAAAAAATTGTTTCTACAGGCAGTTGTAACAAATTTGACAATCCCAAAAGAACACGTCTGATATTGTCACAATACCACAGAAATATCTATTTTTACAGAAATTATAAACATTCACACAGAAAATCAAATGAGAAATGTTCATCTTAAATAATATTATATTACATATAGTGTGCATTATAAACCTTTAAGAAAATGAGCAAACTTACTTTTTTGTTGAATCAGTTAATATATTCTTTCGCGCTTGCAGAAAGCAATACTTGTAAAATTTCACTTTCAGAAAGGAAACACGTTTTCCGATCGATTGAAACAGTCGGTTTTGTTGGTGATGCTCCATTGCAAAAGCAGAACGTTCTATTTCACTTTGTTAGCAACTGTAACTTGCGGAAAACTTTAAATATTGATGAACGAATCTCACGTTTGTGTAAGATGCTGCAACGAAATGATTGTTGCTTTAAATTAAAAATGGTTACAATAATTACTTTTTATTTTTAGTGCAATATGCAAATGTATTATTTTAAGCATCGTCTTTACATACACATTGTAGATATCCGAGGAATGTGGCTTCTACGAAACTGTCATTTAGGAGGAGAAACGGTTTTATAATGTGCAGAGCAGTTTACTTCATTTAATAGTTTATTTCACTAAGAAGTTTACTCTATATGTCATTGTCTTTAACTTTATCACATTTTTAGGAGAAATAGATATTCCTTAAACACTATTCATTACTTGACAAAAATTACATTTAATTCTTACTGATACGTTATTGCGTGTTATAACCTTCCATACAAAACTCGATTTACTCTGCACTCCTTACTTGGATCAAGAGGAACCTTATTACGAGGGAAATATGAAAAGAGTTGAATGATGCTACATGTTCTCTTATAGAGAGAATTATGGGAAAAATATAAAAACAACAAACCGAGTCAAGTTAACACTTAGTTAATTAGTAAATAAGTAAACCTGAATCATTAAAATTAGGTAAAAAGTAAAATCTTGTACGTACCACGGGTGTTAAGTAGTTCTAATGATATCGGGCGACAAAAATTCCTCGGGCCAAAAGTTCTCGGGCATTTTGTCGCCGCTCGATCATTATAACACTTATATCGCCCCTGGTGCATAAATAACTATTTCGTTCCGGTCTGGTGGCGGAGATCGCTAAGGTGGAAGTGCCGTAGCGATCTCGGACCAAAGGATCGCGGGTTCGAGACCCTCCTCGGGCATGGTTGCCTTTGTGTTTGTTTTTTCACCCCCTGTCATCATCATATCGTGTCATCCTCACAGTTACCATACCATTACTAGCAATAGTGGTCGCTAATGACCTAGACGTAGATGCGACCTTAAATTTAAAAAAAAAAACTATTTTGTGATGTATTTTTTTGTGCCCAGACAATCTGATTTATATAACTAAGAGCGAGATGCCTTGATTCATTTGGTTTATTACGCCTACTAAAATGTTAATAAGATACGAAATGTTTTGATGTATTTTGTATGTCTAATGTAATTTGTATGTGGATCAATCAAAAACGCAGAATTTCCTCCCAGAGAAAGTATGTGGGACATGAACCTACAAGAAAGCAGTTTGAATTTCACGCATATTTTAGGGTATTTTGAGTTCACGGATTTTGACCCGAAATGCCTCCAGTACAAACCACTCAGTAAAGATGTCGTGTGTTACAGTTATGTACATCTGATAGACAGAGAGATTCTTTTGTTAATTTTTTGTGTGGGCAAAAAGTCAAAACTCGAATAAAGTTCTCTGTGAGAAGTGCATGTGTGAGACTGTGGATTGCAGGAACATCTCCAAGTTGTCTCCAGGAGCTTATTTCCAAAGATATACATCCATATCCGTTTGTTTTCTAGTTTTACGTTTAAATTCATTGTTAATACCCTTCCCCATAATGGTATCAAACATAGTGCTAAAAATGACGATTTTCTTATATTAAACGAAATCCTAAAATCGTTAAATCCTGTCGTGAACTCTAAGGCCGAATGTAAATATTTCCTGAAAACTCTATTTCATGGAGATATGTCAATTTGGAAATAATCTCAACATTTTGTAGGGGGTTGTATGAGAGAGGATTTGCCATTAGTCAGGTGTCATATAACAGAATGAAAGGAACGGATAAAAGCAACGATTTGGTAGAATTTTCGTAAAAAGAATGCAGTATGCACCAAAGTGCCTAACAAGTTAACGTTTTAGGTGATAGCGTTAACCACACATGGACAGACGGACGGACAAACAATTAGCCGTCAATAGATTTTTCAATATTTTGGTTTTTGGGATCCACAAAACATGGCTACAGTACGTATTACAGGAAGTAATTTACTATATATAAGATAAGGGATTATCCAACTTTTCAATACCAGAGGTTTGGAAACAAGATTATTTTTGCCGAAAATCTGCCGTTTTCTGGAGCAGGATTACAATACTTTTCTTTTTTTAAATTTAAGATCGCATAAACTTCTAAGTCATTAGCGACCACTATTGCTTGTAACGGTATGGTAACTGCGAGAATGACACGATATGATGATCATAGGGGTGAAAGGACGAACTCAGTACAACCATGCTCGACGCGAGACTCGAACCCGCGATTCTTCCGTCCGCGATTCTTCCGTCCGCGATCCTTCCGTCCGCTATCCTTCCGTCCGCTATCCTTCCGTCCGCTATCCTTCCGTCCGCTATCCTTCCGTCCGCTATCCTTCGGTCTGCGATCCATCGGTCCGCGATCCTTCGGTCCCGATCCTTCGGTCTGCGATCCTTCCGATTTTTTGGATCTTTAATACTAGTTTCTACACTAGTTTCTACATTAGTATTAAAAGATCCAATAAATCGAGAAAACGTGAAATTGTTGAGAAGATGGTGGAGCAAAACCGCACAGGTAGCCCATACTTAAGAGATAAGGAAACTAGATAACTATTACTAGAAAGCCTGTGCCATTCTTTATAACCACTAGTATAAATATCTCCCACGTCGTTAATATTTACATAATGTTCATTTTTTACATTTTGTTGATTTTATGAGTTCAAATGATTTCTCGTGACCTTTCTCGAAATCTCAGAAGTTTTCTGTGAAAATGAACTCAATATTATGCATTTTCAGAAACGCACCAATGACATTATTCACAAACGGTTCCAAATGTTTGAAAGAAAAAACATGTGTAGAAACATGACTTTAGGAATTTTATAGATGGATAAAATCTAGTTCTCTAAGTATATTTTCATTGAAATTTTATGAGTCATTAAAAAACGTGTGTTTCTAAAAATGTGCATTTTGAAGCTCATTTTTACCCCAAAACGTTTGAGTTGTCAAGAAAAACGTACGAAGTAATTTCGAACACTTGTTCTCACAAATAGAACAATATATTACAAATGTCCGTCATGTAAATATTAACGATGTGAGAGACAAAAAAATCTTGGGTAATTTAAAAAAACAACAACTAAAGAATACATCAAAGTAACACAAATTATGTTATTCACAGTATTTAGTACAATTCGTACAAAAAGTATGAAGAAATATTTTCGAGCCATATTTGAGAAAATGGCATTCTATATTTACCTGTGTATTTCACTCTATTTTCCCAAGAAACGTAAAGGAAAATTTGGAGCAATTTCCAGAAAATTTTGAAAATATCCTCGGGACTTAATGTAAAGTACCCCCAAAATTTAAAGAACGTTTTTCAACATCGCCGAGATTCCAGTCGGACCAGATCGACTGGAATCAGACTATGGACGTTTTGAAAAACCAAAAGAAAACAAAAGCTTTTCGGTACAAGGAAACTTCAAAACGTCTAAGTCCGTTGAAGTCTTGAAACAGATTTTCCGCAGAATTACATACTTTTCTCTATATCCCGTATAAGAGATCGTACGAATAAGAGAAAGTAAAAATTACATATAGATAGTTTCAAAAAATTTAATAAATTCATCAACATGGCGTCTTTACCATGCTATTCAAAGCACTTAGCACTATCTTTACTGTAAGTAGTAAGAAAATAATTTAAAGTGTTATTAAGAAAAGCTTGTTTTAATAATTTTTATTTAAAGAAAAATCTCTATCTTCAATAATATAGTTGTGCAAGCGAGTTTTAAAAACTGTGAACTTCTCCAATTTTAGGAAATTCAGAGGTAACCATGAAAAACGAACCTATGCCACTATTAACTCCGATTTTCCAAAATTGCAAAAGTTTGAATTATTTTGGAACCCCTCGTAAAACTATATTTTTGAAGATAGAGACTTTTTAATGAAATTTTCTATACAATTATTAATTTATTTCAATTAAAATCAGTACGATCAAGTGATTAGATCTCGTGTGGTAGGGGCTTCAAGAAGTTGATCCAACATACGTGAACATTAAGATGTTGTGAGTTCGAAACCCATGTCAGACATGAATGTTTTGTTGTGTTTAAGGTGAGAGTTCTGGATCTCTGGTGTGTTGCATCCATACCATGGTCCTTCCGTAGTCGCTTGGTCTGACAGGCAACTGTATGTAATTTTTGTATGTAATTGAGGATCTGGATCTCACAATCAGAACAATGGCACAGCTATTGAAGAGAAGCAACCGAGATAGGTCTTTGTGATGTTCGGGGTGCGCAAAGGTGGCCTTTAATACACTCTAGAGGAGCAGGAGTTCTGCGAGAGGTCCTGGTTGTTTTTTAGACGCCGAAGAGAATAGGAAAACTGTTGCAAGAAAGTCTGGCCCATTCTGTAGCACGACGAGTTTGTATTTGCAATTTATTCTTAACCTACACCCTACCACACTCTTCTTTAATAAACAAATATAATAGCTAGCGTATTTGAAAGAAGACATTAAGCCGTCAATATCGAAAGTCCATTTTATAGAATACACTTGGAGAAATATCGAGGTTTATTGTTGATCCTTCTAACATATCCTCACTTTTCATTCAATGCCCCTTGTCAATACTTCAAAAAGCGATGTAAGTTATTACAAAAATATTCCAATGCGTGGGATGACTCATCGCCTGAGAATCTTCTACGCTGCGAGGATGCACACGATCGGGAGGCGTCTTCGTGTCCCGATGCCGCTCGCCTCCGTGGCCCTTCCCCGGGAGCCTCCCCCTCCCCCCTCCCCCCGGGCGAGGTGATTAATGGAGGGCACTGCGGGGCGTTCGCGACAGAGACGAAGGGCCAAGGAGATTGCTGCGGAGGCGCAGGGCAACGCAAGGACGAGGCGGTGTGAAGCTTCTTCTCCCTTCCAACAACTTTTGCAAGTAAAAGGGAGCAAGTGTTTGTTGGTAACTTGATGTCGTAACTTCAAACTAATATTGAAAATATAGAAATCGATTAATGCACAAGTAAATCGTAATGTACTTTGTTGATTATAATAATCAATTTAAATTTGATGTTGAATTTAATAATGAGTAATAATAGAGACTAATAGTACAGAAGAGAAAGTGTGATCACTTCATTAGGTTTTACGTTAATTAAATACAACTGAGAACGTGATACACCCGCAGAGGCGCTGCGATCGTTTTGCGATCTATTCTCCGCCTTTGTTATAAAGTAAAAGGAGAGGAATAAGAAGAGTGAAACTATAAGCTTCATTATCATCACCATCCACTAGGGCCCAATCTAAGGTCAAGGGAACTGAATTTATTCCACGGTTGTGAAGCCAAAGGCAAAGAACTACAATATATTCATTTTAAGTGTTGTAACAATATCAGCACACTTAATAATAATTACGAGTATTTCAATAAATTCCTATTTGTTACACTGTCATAAGTTCAGTCTTATCCAGAAATCAATTTATAATTTGAAATCTGACTTTGATGTTCATTTGAGGATTTCACAAAAAACTCAAATTATGTTTTGATGGTTAAAAGGTTCAGGTAGTATTCCAATAGATGTAGAGTTCACAGTTCTTTCACTAAAGAGACTCCAAATTATAGTTAATTTGATTTAAAAATGAAATTCAATGATAATGATAATATAATATAGCTTGTGAATATCGTATCTAATAATGAAGGATAAAAAGCTCTACCCAAGCATTTTTTTCCGAAATGGAGTAGTTGCTAACATTGGATTCATGATAAACGTTTGGATTGCATTTGAGAGGACCAGAACTGAGAAAATCACAGGATACATTAGGCTTTGAAGTTTTGAAGGAAAATGAACTAGGCACATCGAGGGCAAAGGGGAAAGAAAAATGGCCGAGTGAATTTTGCCACTAATGAAGTTTATTAAAACGTCAGCTTTTAATGCACTCATTTAATGTTCATATCCATGTAACAGGCCAATGGAAATTTTTTATGTGGGTGATAAATCCATTGGAAGGAATGAGTCAAATGAAGTGACCATTCTTGTTTCACTATATCAATATTTGTTCGAACGAGGAGGTGACATTTTTCATGATTCAGAAAATGTCAGAATAAATGTTACAGTTGATCCAGTAGGTCAATTTGAATGAAATTAACGGGTTTTAGATCAACTTTATATTTTTCATGAGCAGCAATTTTCACCTGAAGTTAAAAACTTAGGATTATGGAATGTGAAAGAACAGATGGAAAATGCAATGGAGTTACTAGAGGGTGAATAAAAGAAAAATACATGCGCTTTCATTGTGGTTAACGTCAAACAAAAATGGTGCCGCAGAGGAACGCACTGTTGAATTCCAACTTTATGTACATGAAGAAATGCACCGGACCTGTTCTCTGAGCGCTTAAAATTGGTAATTAAAAAAAGACAATACATCGATATTGTAAATGTTAAAAGATACATACAAAGTAACAGAAATTCGATATATATTTATTTTTCTTCGCAATCGCTCCACAAGATGAAAAGTGTCCATTGAGAAGTCGTGGATGTCTTCTTTAACATAGTATTGTCGGTCTTAGTTCAAGTTTTCTAGCATTCGTAGTTTTTTATGAAATATAACAATAATTCTTTTCAATGTGAAGAAGTAATTAAATAAAATGATTGAAATTTCCCATTCAAGCCCGATATTTTTTATATGTTACATAAATTCTTAGGTTCTTTGGAAAGAAACACTGGAAGTCCTGCAGGAAGTCCTGAAGGAAGTTCCACGATTTAGCTGCTACGGATACAAAGGAAACTATCGCCTACGGGATTTGGAAACATTCTATGAGTTAAACTCCGACGCAACGTAAAAAAATCGCTGAACTGCGAGTTCACAGATGTTCCCTACAGCGACTTAGTCTCCTTAAGCAAAGAATAGCAAATGAAGCACCAGCTGTTACAGGAAAACAGTCCTTTACATTCTTGAAGTGTTTGCAGGATACCCTTAAATGAAAAAAAGAAACGCTTCAGAATCACATCTTTGGAGTAGAATACGCAAACGTGTCTCACGATAGAGTTTCCCCGCAGATCCGCGTGACAACGCTCCTTCTGTAGCTCCGGATTCCGCGCACGTGCTTTCGAGAAACGAAATCCTTTTAAAATAACCGGAGCTCACACCCTGCCCGCCCTCATGGCACCCTCAAGTAAGACGTCGCTATATTTACGTGCGAGAACAGCGAGAAAGGCGATGTGCGCGAGCTTTGTGGGCGACGCAGTCTGTTGCAAAGTGGAGATTGGACTGCGAGACGCGCGGGCAGTTCCGGAACGCGAAGCGAGAGATAGAGAAGAAGTTGTGCCCGGGCGGAAACGCCAACTGGCCGTGGCAGCTGGGCCCATTACGTTGCGCCTGGCGAGAGAGAACAACGCGGAGCTAGGTAGCGAGTGCACGCTCGACCTGACATTAAATTCGTTCGGACGTGTTGCGGCTTTAATAATTTGGGCACGCTTGCCCGGGAAATTAGACAAACGTCCAGATGCGCTGGGCCAGGATCCAGAGGGAAGGTTCTAGCGATTTGATATGTATCATTTTATTGTGTCTGGCTCTCATTGTAAAATCGATTGTGAAATATTTCATTATTTTACCATACTTCAGTATATTATTATTCGTTTTTTATTTGTAAGAAAAATTAATTTGTTGTTAGCTTAGTTTGAAAATGAAAAATATTTGTGTGTCAAATTATTATTTAATTCCTTAAGGAACTCTAATTAACAAATTGGACGTACGAATCTCTGGCAGAGGAAATAATGAAATGAAACATTACTATCTTATGTGTGCGCATGTAATCGAATTCAAAAGGTTTTGAAAAAAAATGTATTGCGCCGTAATGCTGTAATCATAAACAAAGATGATATACAAGAGCATGACTAAAAAAAATGTAGGCTTGTAAGAGATGCAAGATAACTTTCGAAGGCAAGGGATGTGACGGAGGGGATAAAACGGAGGGGTATGTGAAACGGAGACCTCAAAAATACTATTATGACTTACAATAGATCTTGAATCTGAGTTTACTACATGCTACCGTAAGAGGCAGAAATGTCAGAAGGGGTGATTGCGAGTAAAATTACTTTTTATTTTGTGTGGTAGGAGTTGGGAAATACAATGAATTGTTGCGTTGTTTAGTGTCATTAATAGCAAAATGAAATTTTGATGCGATGGAATTAAAAGTGTTGTTTTACAAATTTTGAACAATGTTGATAATAGATCACTATTTTTTGACATGACAAAATACCGTAGATTTGAGTAGTTTTTCCTCGCTATTTTGAACTAAATACTTATACGTGAGAAATTATTGGTTACTGTTTGAATAATGATTATTTTAACTGTTATATTAATTACAATAACTATTATGATAACCTTCGTTAATTATATTTTTCACACATTATAATAAATTAGATGAATTTTATGGATACAAGAATGGATAATACCAGTAGAACGAAAGTATCATCATATCTAATAAATCATATTGCATTAAGACATCTAATAATCGATTAAATTCATTGAAAAATATACGAATGCCACAATTAAATTCGATTGATAATTGGTGATTCCGGTCGCGTCAACTACCAAGGTCATTAATCCCATAAATGTAGTGTATCCCACCAGCGGGAAACGCTCCAGAAAAGACGAGCTCTGAGCTCCCGACCGTTCTCCTGGCATGTGTGGTAGTGTAGAGCATGTTAGTGCACGTATGTTGGTGTAACGGGCGAGGGTAAGACAAGGAAGAGGTAGAAAAGATCGCGCGTGGTCCGTGGCCCGTTTGTTGGGGCACTACTTCGGCATTCGCCTGGTGTTGATAGAAAAATACACGGAAAAGTACCGATCAGAGCAGCCGGCTGCTAGAATAATTCTCCTCTACACAACGACTGAATTCGACATAGCTGACAAGCTAATATCGAAAATCCTGCCACCGTCGGGTCTCCAACCTAGGATCTCCGGGTCAGAGGGACTGGAGTGACATCAGTTAATGCCGTGAGCCACCTCCCCCGGTCAATTGAATTCGATTTTATATTATTGTTCATAATTAAATAAATGAAATGTTAAGTAAATTAAATGAAATAAAATGAATGAAATGAGAAGTAATGGAATTAAAGAAATATGGACGGAAAAGTCAGAATTTAACAAATTTATTCCACCCACAACTATGGAAAACAAAATAAATATGCAAATGTAGTTGTTTGAAACAGAAAATTAAAGAAAAAGCAAGAATTTAAGTGGTTACCGACATTTACTAATTGTTTAAAAAAATTTCATCAACGAACTGCAAGCCTGACGTTAAACGAATAACTGTCCAAGAGTTGGAATTTGAAACAAATTTGCGAGAGTTTGCTTTTACAACAGAGCATCATTTTCAGCAACTGCAAATTGTAAGCGTTGTTTTATCTTCCATTTGGTGAAGAATAACAAAACTTTACCAGAAGTGAATCCACGCTTAGTATTCCATTGTGACAGTAAATATGATACCATGTCATAGCAATCTCATTTTAATAGTTCTGTTTTGAGTGGCAGAACATCTAAACATTGTAATTTCATTTCTTCCCAAAGAAATTCCCGCGGGGGCGTATTCCACTTGAATACCTAATGGAAGTTCTCTAGGGTCAGACAGGAGAGCATTATTCTAGAGCGGGGGTCTTCATTGGAAGGGTGGACCGGTGCCACCTGCGCTTACCCCAGCTGGCTCCACAGATGAGCCTGGATCACCACCGGCACCACCTGGTCGTCATAGCAGGAGTCGTCGACGGAGCCCCGGCGTTCCGCCCCCGCCCCCGGCCCCGCCTCCGCGGGCGCCTTCCTCGCGGGCGGGCCGCCGGGCGGCGCGGGGGGGGCGGCGGCGGGCCGGCGGCGGGGGAGACGGAGGGCCCCGAGCAAGCCTTGACGGCGAAGTGCCGGGCCGGGCGACGACCCTGGACCGGGGCGATGCGGCGGTGGAGGCGGCGGGGGCGGGGGCGGGGGGGGGCGGGCGCGGCCGGGGGCGGGCTGAGGCCCCCGCCGCCCCCGGACACCGCGGCCCGTGCTCCGGCGGCGGCGCTGCAAGCGCGGCTGCGGGCACGTGACCGACGCGCTCACGCGCGGGAAGCGGCGACGGCAGGGCGGGCCGGAGACAGGCCGGGGCGAGGACTGAACGCGTCGCTGCGTTTTTTCGCGGCGCTTTGTGCTCGGGAGCATAAATACACCCAACACGCCCGCGCCCTCCCCTGGCGCACCTTCTTTACGCAATCCCTTTATTTCTTGCTTCAGGTTTACTGGCGGGTTATTTGTCGCGCGTAACGCTTTTTGTGGGAAAAGTATTTCAAACATTATTTCCTGCCACGATATGCGCAGTATAATTAACGCGATGACTAAACAGTGCTTTCCGATAGAAAATCTTGGAAGTAATACCAATTTATATGAAAAGTGTACACAGATATCAACAAACAAAATGTTTGGTTCACATTTTCTATTAAAAGGCGCTGTTTTTAAAACATTATAAACAAAATTTAAAAGATTGCGTAGAAATTGGGGATTGAAAGTACTAAAACAATGCCAAACCTCAAATATTATTCAATAAAAATATCCAATTAATACGTTGTTATTAATATTTTAAGATAATATTCTAACGTTTATGTGACTAACACAGAAATTCCCCACTTAAACATAAGGAATGTACTGAATAGCAATTCAAAAGCAAAATATTTCCTATTGCTATCATTTCATTAAATACGTTTTATTGTAAATCATTATTTTCATGAAATTTTCTTGCTGTATAAAATAGTTTTAATAAAAATACAGTATATTGGAAAGTACATTATTTTATTTTCAGGTAAAAGCTAATAGAATTTAGAAGGCCTTTAATTTTGAATATATTTCTTAGAAACAAAAAAGCTAGAGGTAGGAAAAAGTATAAACCCAGTAATGAAAAAAAAGCAACACCGAGGCATTATTTTTGCAGTTATTTAAAATGAGATAACTTTTCTAATTTAATGATTGATTTAGAATGCCATATTTTTATGGTCCATTGTCGAACTTTCATTTCAAAAATGTTTTACTGCAAAAAGGTCAGTGAAGAAATTCAATAATGTAAATATAATATTAAAAACCTTAAAGTAATAATAAAGAGAGACGACAATTAATCCGTTAGCAATGCATTTTCAGTAGAACAGTTGAACATTAAAAACGAACTGTCAAATAAATTTTCTATCGGATAGAGATTAAGGAACAATTTAATAATTTTCGAGAACAATAACTTCCAGAACAGCTGGAAGAACGTGATTTTAACCACACACAAACACACCCCATCGAAGTATTTCATTCAACTCTTTTCTCCAAGCGCAGACGCACTGGACATAATGAGCTGT
Organism: Gryllus bimaculatus; assembly: GCA_017312745.1. Taxonomy (NCBI): domain Eukaryota; kingdom Metazoa; phylum Arthropoda; class Insecta; order Orthoptera; family Gryllidae; genus Gryllus; species Gryllus bimaculatus. The sequence goes on along the minus strand of BOPP01000017.1, from coordinate 12,387,615 downwards.
CGCTGGCTTCTGAATGGACATTCCTAGAAAAATTCACTGTTCTAGCTAAGTTGTCGCCGCCACAACCGGAAAGAGACTGACAGGCCGACGCTGTAACCCACACACTAAGCCATTAAGATTATCATTGCGCACTAAGATTTCGCCAACAACATAGAGATCAATGAAAAAGCTAATTTTAAAATCTACCAAAAAAAAATTAAAACTAAAAAAAATATAACTGGATATATCTCTGGCATACCTCAGGGATAGCATTTAAATTTACAAGATTATAGCTATGTATTTTAATGCGCTTCCTAATTTTTACCTCACGCCGACTTCAATGAACAGAATTTTCGACCGAGCTACTTTTGGCTTGTTCGCTCTCACACTTTTAATACATGAAACACCGACACAATCACTGTGCCTGGCACGCAGAGGAAGCGGCGGGGCAGGGCGCGGAGTCGCTGGGCGGCGGGGGCGGGCGCGCGGAGGCCGGCAGGCGTCCTCACTGGCGAGCCGGCGGCGTGTCAAATCGTCGGCGGCAGGCGCGCGGGCACTCGGGCGGGCGGCCACCCGCCTGTACTCGCCTGCTGGAGGGACGCGCTCTCGAGCGGTCGGCGGCGCGGCGGCGGACGGAGCGGCCGCGGCGGCGGAGCTCGCCCAGTCAGCTGGAGGCTTTGCCCTCGATACCCGCCGACCCGGACTGGCGCTGGCGGTGGCAGGAGGCGGCGGCGGCGGCGGCGGCGCCTGATGTTCCTGGTCCAGCCGCGTGGCGCCAGCGTCGCCCGCCGCCGCGCCGCCGCCGCCGCGCCGCCGCCGCCGCCGCCGCCGCCGCCGCCGCGCTCGCAGCGCTGGGCGCCGGCGCCGCGAGGCGCGAGGAGCCCCCGCCGCCGCGCCGGCGCCCTCGAGCTCGCGGTGCCCCCTGCCCCTCCGCGCCCCCCCGGGCTGCCTGCTCGCTCGCCTGGGCGGCCCTTGCGCGTCCTTGTCGCACCGTCGTTCGCAATGTATCTTTCGTCCCTTCATAAACACTTCGTCTCTCTCCCCCCTCGCAGCTGGAAGCTAACCGCAGCCCCCTCTCCACCTTCGTCGCCTCGGTTTTCGTTTCCCCAGTCCATCTTTCGTTTCAGTGTGATGAGAAGCCTTTTCGCGGCCAAAAGCAGCTTATTGAGTTCCTTCTCTGTTTCTTGTCCGGTGAGTTCCGGCATCTGCGTATTAAGTCTTATAATATTCTTGTTTTCACTTACGTGCTCTTGATTAATTTGACTTTTCGCTTTAAGCCCAACGTAATTTTCTCAATTTTTTACAAGAGTATCCATTTTCGTCTTCCTCTTACGCTGTTCTTTTGTTGAGTGATTTTTTGTTAGTTTTTAAGAAACTCAATCGAATGTCAATTTGGGCTTCTCTGTTCCATATTTTATACCTTTAAATTCATTTTGTTACTTCTTTGAATTCTATTCTTCGCTATACGATTTTCAAAATTATGTACGTAATTCCCTCTTAGGTAATATTAATGTAATTAGCAGGAATTTGTCAGACAATTTATTTCATCTTTTCATCGGTACTCACATCTAATTTTTCATTAACAAATCTAATGTTTAACACGATACTTCCATTTTCCTGTTTCTCATGATTCTCGATATTCTGTAATTTCCTTTTTAGGTATTGTTTGCTTGCATAATTGAGTAACTTTTTGATATTTTTCTGGCTATAACAATTTCAAAAATTAATTCTTATAAAAATGTTTTGCCCAATTCTTTCCTCTTATTAAAAAACGTTGACAGATTTTTTACAACACCCTCTTTTCAAAAGAATTTTTCCATTCTAAATTTTTTCCCTACTCATTGTTTTCATACATTTTGGCATAGTCATAGTTTTTTATTCATTTTAGTCCACATTTTTATTCATAAATTACTTTTTGTGATCATATAAAAACATTGATTATACACCACTACACGTGTTTGAATTAGTCCTTTCTAAAGACATCTGGAAGAACGTGCCGTCACCGTTATAAAAAGGTTTTTCACAGTGATGTCAAGTCAAATGCAAAAAATACTTTCTTCTAACTGAGCTCAAAATGGAAATGGCGTTTTGTTGCAATAGCAGAAGAGTAGAGATGACAAATATGACAATTGGTAACAAAGCATTTTCAGGCGAACGCATATTCCAAGAGAGATTATTTAATTTAATTTTGCATGATCTTGCTTTTCTTTAACCTCAATCAGTTTGAACAAAAAAAAAAAAAGAATCTCGATCGTGGCAAAAAAATTCCAAAATAATTTAATTTTTCCAACCGCCCCGTATTACAAATAACTCCTCTGCGAGTCTTCGTTTTTAAAAACTTAATAGGTGATGGTTCCCTTCGTCAACAGTCTTTCGACCCGTATCGTTTGTGCACGCGGTGACTCGTGTACCTATATCCGATGACATTTTGTTCTCAATTTGAGCTCGTGCCGGCCCGGCTGTGTTTTTCGCACCAAATAACCTCGTCCTCCCTCCACCCCCACCCTCCGTACCACTCTGCGCGTGCGACGCGGCGTGCCCTGCGCTCCACCAGCTCGCCACTCTCGTCGCACCCTCGCCCCGGCGGTTCCAGTTCGCCCGCTCCGAACCCTCCCCGCCCGCCCCTCCTTCCCGCAGGCAGGGCCCTGGCACCTCTGCGTCGCGCCGCTCGCGCTTTCCCTCGCGCCCCCGCCCCGATCGCCCCTGCTCCGCCCCCGCCCCGCTGCCCCAGGGAGCGAAGCACCTCTGTCCACGGACGAGGGGAGCATGTAGTGTACTGTGTAACTGGGTCGGAAACGTACAATGAACTGCTGAGGGGCAGGAGGGCCTTTGATGAGTCGTCTGTTGCTCTCCGTTATGGCTTCTGTTGCACGCGTAGAACCCTTCGCCGTTTTGAAATGCCCTCGGTAAAGTGTCTTCGAGATTCCCTACCGTTGAGTTTATAGCTCGTTCGGAACGCCCCGTGGTCCCAAAGACCGCTTCATGACTAAGGCCCGCTCGAATAGCAAGGCGGGGGCACTTTGGCATTCCATTCGTAAACATTAAGTGGGTGGAGGTGTGCATCATGAATCGTTTATTTAATCGTAGGCCTACTTTGAAAATGGGCTCCTACGCTTTCTAAAATGTTTTTTCTTGTGTCATTTACATCGAGCGAAGTGGCTTGTTTTACGGATTCATCTTCCAATTTAGTGAGTTCTGGTAGTTTCTCTAAATAATGTTACATAAATGAATTAAAAAAGATAATCAAACACGAGACGTGTTGTGATAAAAACGCTCTTACATTTTCAAGTTTAGACTAGTGCATACATTGTTGTATTATACAAAATAAATTTTGGTTATTTTGTTGTCCGAGAAAGAAAATTCTTGATAACCAAACGTTGAAACGTCTTAATAACCAAACTGAAAATACATGAAATAAACTGATCCTATAAAATATTATTGAGAAATCTTCATTTTTATTATAAAATAAAGGGTTAAGTAAAGAAAGTGCGTGCAAGTTTCATCTCTGCCAAATCACTAGAACGTTTTAAAAGAACTACCGGGACTTATCGAGAACCGAAGGAAGTCGATTTTCCATATTGTCCCACAATTAATATGACAACCAAAAGAGCAGAATGAATCATAATTCATAATAATAAAATTAGGTCAGATAGCATTAGCGCAGCGATTGACGACCTCATAGCACAATCCTACTTCTTAGTTGTGTTATTCGTTTTTTCTAAAAAAACGAAGTGATATATTCCATATTTTGTTTCGGGGCTTAAAGGAGCTAGCATTTTAAAGAGAGTGCCTTACACATTATGAGAAGTTCATTCCAAGTAGCCGCGAGAAGTTGGCTGGGCCGCAGCGCCCCCGCAGCGTAAATCGTAAGGCGGCCGCAGCGCCCCGCGGTCGGCCACCGGCAGAGCGCCAGGGCCCCTTCGCAGCTGCTCCGCTTTGTTTCCGTTGCGTCCGCTGTGTTTATGTGAGCGGCCCCGCTCCCTCGCCCCTCGCCCCCCGCCCCTTGCCGGACCCGGCGCTCACCTCCAGCCCGCACGCGTCGCTCTGATCACAGCCCCGCCCCGCCCCGCCCACGCGCGACGTCCGGCCCAAAGCCCGCCCCTGCGGTACTCCCGGACCCCTTGCGGCCATCCGCTGCCAACCTCTCGCAGCCACGCAATCTATTATCAGAACGGGCTTCCGGCTGACTCAGCTCTGGCCATCCAGCGCTTGGTGCGTGACGTGCATTCGATTCTAGGGACTTTTTTGTGATTGATTGATTGATTGATTGACGTTTCCGAGTGTGAAAACTGCTATGCTCATTAGTATCGTTAGTGTGGTGAATGTTTTATTTCGACAGGCATTGGGGTTCCTTCCCTCACCTATGGTGAGATCTGACGTCTACGTAAAAGTCCCCTTAATGGCAGATTTCCCGATCCAGGAATCTCCCACCAACGGGGCCCCGCCATAGCCGGAAGAATCTCAAAGCTCCCGATGTGTGTGGTAGCTTTTGCCTGCCCTCCTCTTTCCTGGTCAGTGGTGGTTTGAAATTTTCTGAAAATCTTAGCCAGTCACGAAACATAACCCCAAAGTTTTCCCCTAGAGTATCCTCTCTAATGTATAGATTAAGTTAGGTTACTTAGTTTAACTGGCATAGTTTAAAAAACATCTGTAAAGTAATTATACGAAACGATATATTCCATCTGGAACAAATAATTGTTATAAAAAAGTGAAATATATGAAATATCGATTTTTACAACTTTCATTGGGCAATTATATAATTAGTCAACTACAGGTCTTTGACGAATCACAGAATTTTACAGACCAAGTATTGAGAGGTCATTAATTATTCATCATCTTTCTAGTAAATATTTTGTTTAATTGAGAAGACACGCGAGAGGAGTGTTGACGGTAAATTGCACGGACAGAGCATAAGGTAAAAAAATGGTTCACTAGAATATCGGTCATGGATTTAACACCGCCTAAAACCCAAGAAAAGTTACTTCACACTCAACTACATGTATTAATCATTGCATAATGGTGTTATAATGCACTATTATTACACCCTTCTTTACAATCCGAGATTTTATAGAAATGCAACTCCAGGTGCTTCGTCTTTTTGCCCACTCACTTCAGTTGAATAATGGACACGCCCTCTGACCTTTAACTCTACCACGAAGTGTACGCTTATTCTTTCCGAAGAAAATTGAAAGCGCTCTCATTCTGTAAGGATGACTCATGTTTTCTTCTGATGGCGTACCGTTCTTTTTACACATCACTACTACATTGCTCAAATGACTTACCATTCCTTCTTGTTCAGTATTGTCTTCCTACAATACTCAACGAGCAATGTCAGTTTTTGCCTTTGCAGTCGTGATCGTCAATGGCTCTGCAGTCGTGGCTGTTTCCTTGTTGCCAAGGCTCTTCTCATTATCAAATTCCTACCAGAACTATTGACCGCCATTTTGATCATGACCATGAAGTCTTTAACTTTACAATTGAGCAACATGATATTTATGAATGAGGTCATCCGACATGTGCGTAAGCATTGATTCATTGTATCCGAAATGGAACTTTTGTTTTTAAAAGTTCAGATTTCACTTCAGTGGGTTCGAAGAATTCTGTTGCAACAATTCTTAAACTGAAAGGATACTCACGACATATTACTTTTGCGTCCCCTACGAGAGCGAGCACTATATTTGCATAGTGTGAGATGACAATTTCCGATCAACAAAATTGATCTCTACAGAGTTTCAGTTTCCTCATGAAGTAGAAGAAACATGATTTTCTCGCAACAAACGCTCAGAACCCTTGTACTTGTTTCTATCTGCATCTTTCATTCCTTTTTCCTCCGCCCCTGGCGTCCCCAGCTTATTCCTGTTCTGCTCTCTCTGCTGATAGCGGGGTAAACTGTTTTGGAACGGTCCAAAAAGGGCTCATAACAAATATAAATAAATAAATAAATAAAACATGGTACTTCAAAACGTACAAATTGAGAACGAAATTACAATGGCTATTATGGAAATTATAACTTCCAACAACTTACAACAAATTGATACACGCATAAATTAAAAAATACTAATGTGACACTCTCAGTAAGGAATTAAATGTTAATAGCAATCACAAATCATGCACATTAAGTAAAATATAAATATTTCTGAACAACTCAACAAAATATATTGACATGTTCCTTTTATATTGCTTTGTTTTTAAACAAGAAGCCAATTTCCAAGTTTTGCCTCCATCAGTTAGTTGTTTAAAATAAGTAATATTCCAACGATACCCTCCTCAGAACAAGTCTACGTATGCGGAGCTATAGGTTCGAGTTCTGACAAAGCGCGGGTGCTTGTCCGTATGGTTGTAGCGTGCTTGGTTTCTCATACCACTACCTTCATCTCTCATCTTCAGCTGTCATGACCACTCATCCCTCATACAATGAATGACAAAGGCACGCCATCGCAGTGGTAACCTGCCAAGAAAGGCGCAGGCCTCCTCCTTCCTCTGGGCCGTAGAAATGACAATGGCACTCACCGCACCACACAATGTGTTAGAGATAGGAGTAGCCTTCCGGTTGTAACCGAAAAACAGATTTTGTTTCAGTTGATCATTTTCGGTAATTGTTACACAGAGTATGATAACCTCTTTTAAATCCAATCATCGGGCAAAATTACTTATTATTTTCTTTCTTTCTCACACTTTGTAAAAAGAGAAAGTTATGTCATTGTCCGCAAGAAAACGGAGAATTTTTGGCAGAAAAACTCTTATGCTTGCGTATGCTATATCACTATATATATCAATCTTGTTGCTAAGTATAATAAATTACTTCCTCTAATACGTGGGGTAGCAGTTGTTTTTCGGATCCTTGATGCCGAAAACGTGATTGACTGCAAAACCTCTGCCTGTGGTCAATGCTAGCTAGCAGGAACCATTGAGCCGATTTTATCCGGAATTGATATTCTCAAATAGATCTAAACGAACTCAAAGCTTTGAGAGTTTCAACTGGATATTTTGATTTTTGATGGTACTTTACATAAAACTAAAAATATTTTCAAAAGTTTTTAAGAAATGACTTCAAATTTTTTGATCAATCTTTGTCTTTCAATAGTGTTAAGATTGCTTAATAGAATGGAACAGGTCTCATGTTCGTTGATAAACCAGATTTTTAGAAAATAGAAAAATCGAAAAATGCGTCTTTTATCTTGAAATTGCAATTATTGGGCATCCTCTTACAACTATTATATTGAAGAAGATATTTTTTCTTAATGATATCTGTTTTTTGAAACATCTTGAAATAAGAACATGTTCAAGTTTTCGAAAATATGGATAGTTTTTGTAATATTGCGGGAAATAAGGTAATTTTAATTTTTTTAAACATTTTTGTTCTCAAAAACCGCTTCAAATTTCTTCTTAAAATTTTCTCGTCTGCGCCAAGGAACGAGAAAAAATATGGCGCTAGTCCAATTTTCGGGGACCTCTCCTTATTTTCGAAAATTGAAAAAAGTTAACATTACAAAAAATTGAAAATAGAGACGTTTCTTTAAAAAGGTCATGAACTTTTTTTTAATAAACAAAGATTTTTGTGTAATTTGATCTTGAAAATAACGCAACTTATAGAAAAACCTTTTTCTCAAAAACCGCTCTACATTTCTTCTTCAACTGTTTTTTTCACGGATAGAAGAATGAAGCGTCATAAGAATGGCGCTGGTCTAATATTCGTTGAACTCTTTGAATTTTCGAATATTGCAAAATTCGAAATATTGGCAGAAAGTACGGTATGTGGTGTTGTAGCACCACTAGTTTAGTATGCAGCAGAATTGGTTACACTCTATTAAGAAACAAAGATCGTGAGATGGAATTTAGGGTGTTTAGTTTTATTTGTATTTTACTGTTTATTCACATACTTGTGATAGTTGAAGAACAGTGTATTGCATAAAGCGTAAAATTGTATTTTCGTTTTGTATTGTCTTTTCGACAAACAGTTATAACCGCCGGGTTAAAGTGAGGATGAAAAACAGAATAACCTAATATTTGTTACCTAAAATGTACGTAATAATCGCCCTCCCCCGCAACGCGTGTAGTATCATTCGGGCCCACTGCGCGCCGGCGGCGGCTGCCAGCCGTAGTGCTGCACCGGGGCCCCGCGCCAGCGGATTGGGCACGCCGCTCGCACAAAGCGCCCTAGGGCCGCTCCGCCTCCGCCCTCAAACGGCGCTTCGTTCTCAAAGGACCGTGCTGCTTTTCGGCACTTTTCCATGTCGAGCTTTATTGACTGTGAGACGGACTGCTGTAGATTCGAATTCCGTCTCGGTCAGGCCGGATGAGGCCTGTAAACCATATTATGACTCATTTGCAACACCGAAAGTACACGTCTCTGGGGTGAAGTAAGGAGGCAGTTGGGTAAGGGGTGGTCACGTTCTTATTTTTGAATTCGTCACCGTTAACAAATTTACTGTCAGCAGTCGTAAATTAAAGTAAGAAAGCTTCTTTTTTCGAAGATAACGCCCTTAAAAGATTAATGATTCTTTTTCATAAAACTCACAAACATTGGGAAAGGCAGATAGAATGAAATTTGAAAAATACGTTTCACTGTACATTTAATGTAAAAGGAATTACTATGATTTACAATTTAGCAACATAAAATATAATTTTCTTTCTAAAGTCGTGTCTTTGAAATAACAAAATTGGTGATTCAGTATGTTGCTTTGATACCTGATACCTAATGTTACTTGATGGAAGAGACAATATATTGTCACTATGTTTAGGAACATGTAAATATTTCACTTATTTGTAAATACAAGTCCATTATTTGGTCACCCATGTATATTGCGGATCACGAATAAAATATACTATTCTTTGTTAAAATTGCAACGTTCAAAAGACAGCGCTCTTGAGCGTGTATTCTAAACCATGTGATTGATATAAATATTTTATATCACAGATTAAGTACATCGCAATATGTGAATGATTACACAGAACTGTACATAGTCTCTTTCCTCGGTAATTCACTCTGGTTGAAGCCCCCACGTCCGATATTCTCAATGTCAAGACATGAAATTGAAGGCATTCTGCCCGGAAATGATCCGGGGGAATTTCACTCCACACAGTTATTATGTGTGTCTACGAAGAATCAAGAATGGTTGTTGGAGGACTGTGGCTATCAATTTGGTGACAAACCATATCGCATACACGTTAGATAAACGATTTGACACACGAACTCGGGCCGATAGTGCTCGTTCTTTGAAGAAGTATAGCACATTTCACAGCACAAGTGGCCAATATTGCCACTGCTGCTGAAATGTGGCATGCGTAGTCACCCAAAGAAACAGAAGAACCTCGGATTTTAAATCCCCTTGATGTAACGGTTTCCGTTCGGATTGCCCGCATACGTTGGAAGTGGGATCCCATCTTGCACCTAATAGTGCTTCAGACCATTACACTTTGCTTGACCTCATACCTCTCAACAATGCAGGCCGCCAGATTGCATCTAACAGTCATTACTGTGGGACAAGTTGAAGAAATCACGAAGGTTTGCCCTTCAGTAGGCTTCAAAGGCCCATTGCAACTTGATGCGTTCGTGGTTTCTGGACAATGGAAGTCCATGCAATGGAATGTAATACCGTCTGCCCAGCCTGCAGCAAACGGCGTCAATCTTAGCTACTATATTTTGTCGTACACGAGCCAACGGAATGAGTGGATCTTTAGGGACCGATACGGCCTTGTGGACATGATGAAGGTCATCCCGTGCGGCGGTGACATTGAATAGTCCAGTATCCGCTCATCGCTGCGTAGAACACTCCTATACTTTGAGAAAGCATTTGCTGAACGAGCTAAAATGTGCCGGAATTGCAAACCCGTTTCCCGGGTACGTTCGTTTTGTCCTCCCGTTCAAACTCGCTCACATGCTGGTGTTGTGCCCTTTGGAGTCGACGAGACATTATGGCACTTGGTGTAGAATTTTCAGTTAGTTAGTCTGTTCTTCACGGCCTGAGCAGGGCGTATCTCTGTGCTTACAGGTAATACAACAGACGTCGTTGTTGGGTCTGCTGTCTGAAAACTTAATCTCTTATTGCTGGAATACTGTTTCACACTTCTTCCGAGTTAGGTTTCAGTGTGGCCATTCTTTGAAGGAGCAGCAATGTTCACAAACAGCATTACATTGATAAAAGAACATTATTATATTCCTAAAATCGTTGAATGTGTATAGATTAGTATAAATGACATCAATAGGTATGTCTCAGGAGGAAATGTAATAGGATATGAACCAACGCCTTTTCTGTACATAGAGAAAATTATTTACATTTTGCTAGTATTATATTAGTAACTTATTTTAGTGTAGTAAATAAAATAAGCAGTACAGTAGATATTAATTTTCGTGAATCGCTTTTGATATGACAAGTTACAAAAATCACGGAAGACAAATAAACGTGTTCATACCTCAGAAATTAATTATTTAGTGGCAAGTAAGACAATTATTGCAATAGATTTTTTCGTTTCGGTACTTTAATGCAAAATATTAACTACTATATCGGCGTGAAATCTGAAAGCAATTCTCATCTTCGTTTTATACAGTATTGGCAGGTCATATCGATGAAATACGCGGAGATAAAAGCAATAAACTTTCAGTGATACCATATATAACTGCAATTCGACATTTAGTAACGGTCGTGAGATCCCTTGCAATGCAGACCCTGTTTGTATTCATATTTGATGATCTTTTATACTTTATCAAAACTTGTTTGCCATTTGATGCAAATTTTCTATAATATGAAATAAAAGAATCTGATAATTGTGCACAACATTAACATTAATATCAAATTTCAAGTGTTACTGATTTTATTTAATTTTGTAAAAAAGTTTTCTCCAGGCTTTATTTGTAACTTAACATAATGCCATTAATTCGGTTTATAACGTTATGATTTTTGCCAAGTTTGATTTTTAGAAATTTCAATCTCCCACCCACTGGAAGAAGTAGGTGTCGATATCAATATTTTATTTTTGGTTATAGTAATGGGAGTATCACATCGTCGTCAATTATTGCACTTCACTCAGAGCTGTTTGGAAATAAATGAAACATCACGACCTCCGAATAATTACAAGAAGGCTTGCTACAGCACTTCCCTTAAAATGTTGGTCAGTTGTATAATTGAAGAACTGAATACATGCAAATATTTTTAATATCCTTGTTTAATGTAAATTATAAAACATGTTTGAAAGCGTAGGTTTCTTCCGCGGAATACGAGATTATTGGCTCTTGATTATTTCCCTTTAAGAAAAAAATAAAAAGTCAAGTTGAGCCGCCATCCGATGCGATCATCTCCCCAGCGCTGACACCCTTTGTCTCCTCCTCTGTGCACACGGAAGAGCCCGACGGCGGCGTCAGCGTCGACCGCAAGTGGCGGCATCAGCGGCGCGGCGCGGAGCGGCGTCGCGTCACGTCGCCAGGGGCTGCCCGGGCCGCCCGCGGGCACCGTCGCCGCCGTCGCAGCCGTCGCCGCCGCCTCAGCCGGGGCGCTCCCCTTTAGGCGCGGGCGGGGCGTGGCGAGGCGCGGCGCGGCGAGGGGCGCGGAGGGGCGTGGCGGGGAGATACGCTATCGCGGATTCGGTGGCTCCGGCGGCGCGCGCCGGGCGGGAGAGGGCGGGGCCCGGCTGGCGACGCCGTTCGCTCCGAAGTCGTTCCCCGAGAGATTGTGGCTTTTTAATGCCCTTCCGTCGCGTCGCCGACTGCCACCGGGAATTAACCTTCGCCGTATGTTCGTTTCGGGGCCCATAATGTCCACCGCGACGGGCAGCAGAGAGTAAAAACGACGTCCCCGGTTGTCAGACTTCGTTGTGCTGCATTGCGCACTTTCCCCCCACTTGTTGCTCACTGCAACATTTTGCCCCCTCGGCCAGAACAGTCCCTCCACCCCCCGCCACATTGCGCATTCGCAAACGTTCTTGATTTCCGTGGGGACGCGAGGCGGGACCAGCGAGCGAGGTGGAACGGGCGGAGCCCAATGCATCCGAGTGGATCCGGGGCCTTACGCGAGGATGTTGGGCTGAGATTCGCGGGCGAGCTCTGCGCGCTCTGCGGCGCGGCGAGGGGGCGTGGCGCGAGCGGCGGGAGCGGGAGCGGCGCCGCGGAGATGAGCGCCGGTGGAACCGACGTGCGGTGACAAGCGCGGGGCGGCGGCGGCGGCGGTGGCGGGGCCGCGTCGAGTGGTTGCTGCGTGGGCGGAGGGGTTGCGATCGATGTGGACGGCGGCAGCGATGGCGGTGATGGCGGTGGGGGCGGCGATGGTAGGAGGAGTGGGGGCGGTTGCGGAAGTGGTTGCGAGGCTTGCAGTAACATGAGGCAAAGTCAAGAGTGGTGACGATGGTGAGGATGGCAATTCTATTGAAAAAGTACTTTGGGGCAGGGGGAGGAATAAAAAGACGAGGTGATGTGATAGAGATAACAAACGAAACGATCAGCAGGCGAGAATAAATCGCCTAGATTATCTTTGATGCCGAAGCCAATCAAAGCAAATGGATTGCTGAGTTTAATGTTTAGGTGCATGATGTTTGTGATATAGTAGAGAGATACAAAAATTTCACACCTATAGTACGTAAAATTCAAGAGGAAATGCTTTAGGATTGAGCAAGACACCAAAAAATCATTATGAAAATGAAGAAACAAATAATACGTCAATAAACAATCTAAAAAGGGGAAAAATCATATTAAAGAGCAGAAAACTATTCTATTACGTGTCTTTAATTAAGTTGTTCCTTACAACGAAAACGATTAAAACATATCAAAAAATACAGTATTATTTGCAAATTAGCATTCTTTACATATGATTGACTAAGGCATACTGTGTTTTGTATAAACGGTTGAGAAAGTATAAAAACAAGAGCGTCCAAATATAATATTGTGATAAGTGAAACAAGAACAAGAATTATGAACCACATTGCCTGGCAATTAGAATGGAAACGGAAGTGCTGAATTCGCGTACAGGTGCATGGCACGCGGGTGGAGAATAGCGCCATCATTACGCATAAATTACTTAGGCACTTCCATTATGTAATGCAGGCAGAGAAACGTATTCAGTATGCATATGTATCATGCTATGTAGCTCAGTGTATAGACTGAATGGCAGTATCAGAGTAATTGACTGAGCGAGCTGAGGATGGAGGTGACGCTGGATGGACCATCGATTGGCCCTGGATTCAATGCATTTAGTGACTACTGTGGTTAACTCTCGGTTACAGATACTGAAATTCCGACAAATTTGTAACCGTATACAAGGCCTTAAACATTTCAAAGTATTATGTTAATGGAACAAATCGAAACCATTAAGATCTTACATGGCAATGATAACTTTCGTCGACATTTTATTTCGTTTGCAGTGTTTCTAAACAAACAACTCCTGAAGAAAAATAAATTCTGGTTCTGAAATATTTTGTCTTCAATATTACTAGTATTAAGCTATTACAGAATGAGGTAAAGTAGGCACAAGTTTTTATAATATAAACTTTTCTTAATTTAATAAAATTCTTAAAATAATTTTTCGGTAAATGAATGATGTAACCCAAACACTTGAAAACTAATGTTTCTGAAACATGTCGATTGAATACCTGTTGTGAAAATCTAATAACTGCTCTACTTTTATTATATATAATATAGAACCGGAAGAGAAACGAAGGATTAATTAATGCAATTTGATAGCATGAATTTGAATTAATTAGAAATATTCTTTTACAGTTTCTGATTCAGATACATAAAAACTTTCAGCTTACCATATAAATGAATATAAGTGTTACTTCTGCTAAGTATGTTTGATCGAAAAGTTCATGGTCACGATTTTCCGGTAGAACACAAACTGAACATCAGAAGAAATGCACTCACTTAACAGATGAAAAGTGCAACGAGAACTGTATGACTTGCACAACACGGCTTTTATCCCAGTTGCTGGCGTTTGACCTACCAACCTTTCAGATTGGCAGCCTGGCACTAATTCAGAAGAAAACACAATTAAATTATCGTTCTCAGATATACTTTTTTGTTTTAAGTTTGTGTATGAACGTTTTCCACTTTAATAGCCGAAGTCTCTTTTAGTGGAGAAACATCTGCCAAGACTATAATGGCTCGGGGTTAAAAGTTGAAAGGTACAGCTTTAAGATTCACTAAGGAATATAATGTCATTGCTTTTGACACTTTTAATTTGAAATAATTACTCTAAGAACGCTATTAAATGTTTCGTCGTCTGGCACACATTGTATACTTGTGACGAGAATATAAAATGTGTATCACACCGGTTGACATCAAAATCAATTAGAACTCTACATGAAAATGATGTTCTTACAAAGCAAATATTACATCGACCATTACCTAATATCTCATAAAAGGATTATTGAAATACTTTTCATACATATGAGCATACCTTTGATAAAAATACTTACCATTTGTAAAATTACGTGCCTAATCTAAAGAAATCAAACAAGTTCTGAAAAAGTATAGTGTTTTTCGATTCAAAGTGTGTTAGATAAGTGTGACGTGTGACGGAAGCAAGGTAATAATATGGTATTTCTTAGAGGATATATCATTTAGATTCAGTATTGTGTCGAATAAACTGAACTTACTGAACATTCACGTAAACGCAAGGAGTATTTGCTTTATAATTCTTCGTAAACATTGTAACAATGGTCCAAAATGTAATCTGTTAATAACGTGTCTATTTGTTGAACTATTTTTCCTGATTTGGCTGAAATATTTCAAATCCTTTTATAATTTGTTTTTTATTTATTATAATAACAAACCGTTATTTCTATCGTATTTAATTTTAATTACAACTTGCAATAAACTTCATTCTTTCTAACTAAATTGAACTCATTAAACTTTTTTAAACCGAATACACACCTAACGTAAATCACAGAACAGATGTATCGCGACAAGTTCCAGAGATTTCCTGCGACATTTTTTCCTTGTTTAAAACTGTCGCGATAGAAAAGTTGCATGTCTTGGGTCTCCCAATCGAAACAGGATACATGATACAAATATTGCGCATCATGATGTAGTGTGAACGTGTCAGGAGACATAGTCGGGGGACACACTTCAGTCATAGTCTGCAGATCTGTTGCAGATAGTCACGACGTGTTATAGTGGTGTTCTAAGTTCTGTTGTTTTGCGATGGAAACTATTATAAAACTTGAAGATTTACTGAATTTCCCTTGTCTTTATGATGTTAATTCTACACAATATAAAAAACAGAAAAAAGTAGGGAAGAAACAGTTTCTGGCTAAAAAATACATCATTTTCAACTACAAGATGGAGAAAAGAGTCCACAACATTAAAACACAATTTGTGCGAGAGCACAAAAAATATATGGAAACAAAAAATTACAAAATTCCTTGCCATCTTCTAATTTCGTACTATTAAGGCGATAAATGCCTACGGCAATGCCTCCGATTTCCCCTTCAGTACGGTTTATATTTCACAATTTGATACGCAGCACTTGTAGACTTCGGCAAAACGTTAAATCAATGTTTTCACTACACGTATAAGAAACAACCTTCATCGGAATGAAGCAACTATTAATAGTACTTCTAATTGTTGCTGCGAGAGAGAATCTTGAATTAATACTTTTGCCAATAAACCTCGTCATTATTCGCAAACCATGATGCACACGGAAAGCGTAAATAGTATAAGATAGAGGAATATAAGCCTTCTACGTATGAAGTCACAAAGGTGGACACCATCTCCAAGGGTTGACATATACGTGGCATTGGTAGTATCGATAAGTACCGAACCAGCAAAAGTTTAATAGAATGTCCAAGAATATCCCATACTGTATATTGCAGTGTGAAGAATGTTTCCCTGAAATTTTATTTTTTAAGGCTTTAGAACGCTTCGTTTAGGCATTATTTAACTATATAGCTGGCTGAGTGATGCGGGTTGCATTTGACATTAATATTTGGATGGCCTTTTTTTTTAACACAAATCCTTCACATTTTTAAAGTCAAAACATAATTAGTCTTTGTAAAATTCTCTTTCTTTACAGACCCCATTTATACATATCGGTTGTGTATAAGAGACACAAGAGGTATAAATATACTTCTAAATAAAAAACTGACGATTGGTCATCGTGCACCGAATTGTCGAAGTGCAACCCTTATGTAATGTAAGCATATATTGAAATATTAATGATTTTGAATTTATATTTGAAGGTAATGAATTTGAATGATCTATGTAATTGAGGAACACTATACTAAAACACTATTCTTTCGGTTTCAAACTTCCCATCTACATCAGAAAATTACTGGCAGAACATTCGCACCTGATAACTATGAACAGAAAACCCTTAAATTTAATGTTTGTAGGATTGTTAAAGACTGAACAAAATTGTTTTTGCAACTTTCATCTATTTCGTCTCTAAAGCCTACTGTTAATTTTCAGAGTGGGGTAAATAAACAGGGTTAAAAAATAATAATATCGATAATATAATAATACTTGCCAATCGCAGAGAATGTCTTTCCGGAGCCCCCAAGTTCACCAGGGACATCTTGAGATTACCCGGCGGATAGCCTCCGAATTGAAATACGACCAGGGAGCCGGTCGATGGACGGACTGTCTGGCTAGGGTGTAAAGAGGAACTTCGCCTGGTATGCGAATTTGTTGGCGAGCGAGAGGGTGGAATGGTTCGTTAACAGTTGTTTTTACTTTATTTGTTTGAGAGTTAATTGGCTGACGCATGTATTCATTGGTTAGAGCATTGCTGGAGAATAATTAGTGACGATTCGATAAATGAACGAGTGAGAAGATTGTTAGGAGGCAGTTGGGACTGATGAAGAAAGAGAGAGGGAGAGAGAGAGGGAGAGAGAGAGAGAGGGAGAAATATATGGATGGATGAATGAATGAGGGAAATGATGGGTGTATCTGATTAATATTTGGGGGAAATGCGGATTTGTTGTGTAAGGGTTTGTTGATGGCCTATTAACTGATGTCTTTTATTTGTTCAATGGGCCTTGAATTTGTTAAAGTATCGGCTATAATTTTTGACTGATGGATGTGCATTGAATTGACGAATGCATTAGAGGTGAGTTAGCCAATTGATAGGTTGTTAGCAAGAGATTTGGGATGCTGGTTAGAGGGAGAGTAATGGTTGGAGGCGGGGATGGAAAACACCATTCGATCTGAACGGCAGGCGAGCGTATGGGTGAATGTCGTGATTAATTTTTAGTCGAATGCGCGAGTACAGGGTCAGGAGGCTTGCAGGAATGAATGGGCAGATTGTTAGCAGGCGATTTGGGCCGATGGCTGAAGGGAGAGCGATGCTTGGATGGGCGAAGAAGGAGTGGACTGGTATGCGCGGACCTGATTAATTTTTTTGCTGAACGACCTGGCATGCGGGCTGGGGGCGTGTCGCGTGGGCGGGGCGGGCTGCGCGGAGAGTCTCGCGGGACGCGTCGCCGCCTGCAACGATCGCCTGGCCCTACCGCCGCCCGGGGAACCGTCTCTCAGCCTCCTGTTGCTGCGGGTCCGCTTTCCGCCGTTTACTGCGCATGCATCGCCCCGGAAGGGCCGCCCCAGATGGGTCCCCGCGCCGCCTGAATGCTCCGCCCAATTAATACTTGATGCATCACAGCCTCCGGCGAGGTGGCTACCCAGGCCGCCGGAGGGCCTCCGCACGGCTTTGTCAGACACGGCTTTAAATGACGATTATTTTGGTATTACGACACAGCATGTAGTCCAATAAACATAGTATATATGTATTAATTTATTTAACGCTCTGTGGAGTTCTGAATATGTAATTCGTGGTGCACACCATTCTACTATTCGTGTATATGACTAGAAAAAGTGTACACAAGAAAGAGAAAATTAATAGTGGTACCACATCTCTGGTTAACCTATTAAACTTTTTAACACATAAACACAATAAAAATTACGAAACGTAATAAGAAGAGAATAACTTTTTTAATATTTACTTCTTCAATGTCTCCTTCTTTTCTAAAATGGTATTCTAGAGAATAAAACTAATGTTGCAAAGTACATCACAAGAAAGCATCTTACTCTTTTAGTCTATCTTCCTGTGCTTATTTTGACAAAATTTATATTTACAAAACATTACCCGCATCAGAAGAAATAGTTTGTCTTTATTTTCCATTTAGAAATGTATATTAAGGTATTCCTCAAAGCAATGTCTGCCTTTTAATGCGTATTGTATCATACACTCTCCATCCTCATGCCAATAGTTTACCAGGGACGTGAAAAAGATGTTTGAGTGAATGAATCATTAAAACCCACGACGACTGAATTGAGCTCAGAGGTTTCTATCAGGCTTGAGAATCTTTTACATCTACTACATAGAACAAATGACTTTACTTCCCCTTCAAAAGAATGTGCAGGATGTTAAAATGCAGTATTAACTAGAGGTGTTATAACACAGGTTTCTCGTGTTATTATAGTTAATACCACCACTCTTAATTACTAGTTTTCAAACCTTAGCATTTTGCAATATTGCATTAATTGAAAGATGCCTCTGCATCTAAAACACCCATATGCAATATGTTCATACCAAAAAAAAAAACACATTTTTTGCTAGCTAGTCCAAATAACGTTGTGCAATGATTAATTTGTATGTTGTGTTACCCTATGCAAACATGCTTTTAGTAAATCTGGATGAGCCAGGTCACTGAAGATAGATTTCATTTCTGTCATGCATACTTCATTGAAGTGATCAGTTTGGTTGTAATCTTCATCTGACTCCTTAGCCTTCAGGAATTTGCACCACGATAGCGAACACAACCCATGCTGAGGATTTTCATTAATCGATAGTAAACGAAAAAAAACTAGCCAACATTGATTTCTTTATTACTTGAAGACTTCATCTGTTCCTTCTTATTGCATGTCCATAATATTTCTGAATATATTTAATGTTGGATTCAGTGACTAACTTGCCCATTAATTTTTTTCCATCGCTCAATAGTTTTCCTTGCAGGTCTGATTTCAACCTTGTACCCATTTCTTTTGGATAAGTCCAATACATTCCAAATTTTTAATTATCCCATTTTTATCATATAGTTTATCTTCCTGAATTGCTTTATACTATTCGGTGTCTCCATATTCCAGAAAGTTTGTTTATTTCACTCCACATAAAACTTGGGATCTCCGGAAAATGTCACTTGAACCTTCTGCCTCCATCCCACCACTAACAAAATAGTAATTTTCTATACAGGACACTTCATGGACATTCTTAGTCTTATTGGGACATCTGCAACACTTATTTTTATAGAAATATGCGTAACTTTTCCTGTATTGACACTTGCTGCTGTTTTTCTAATAAGGGAACGAAAGCCTCGCTTTTTATATGTGCCTTCAACAGCAATTGCCAAGTCTCTGTTATGATCATCTGTATTGCATTCTTCAGCCTCTTCAATAATATCTTTCATGCTACACTTACAAATGTCTTCTACAGCTGAACCAATAACATTTATGTATTTATTGAACATGTTATTGTATTTATTGAACATGGGTGCATTTACTACAAGAAGGAAGTATAATAAATTTATATCTCCATAGATTGACACAACTGCTCAAAGAAATATCCACTAGCCAAAACATAAACGAAAAGTGGATGAATATTAATATTGCAATCAATCATATAGCTAAAGAAGCACTAGGTGAAAAGAAAAAAAGAAAAAAATATGTTTAAAAATTTGGAACGAAGAGATACAAAAGCCATTAAAGATAAAGAGAAAGCTTACAATGAGTATTTACAAAAGAAAACAATAGAAGCTAAAGAACTATACCACACTATCAGAAATGAAACAAAAGCAATACAAAAACAGCACATAGGACATTATGGGATACGTTCAGAAGCAGAGTGGAAAATAATGTCCTTGGGAGGAAAGAAATAGCATTCAAACTAATGAAACATCTAAACAGAGAAAAGATAAATACTGTGAACCTTAATGTAATACCAACATCGGACTGAATAAAGCACTATAAACAACTGTAGTACAATCCAGAAATGGTGGAAATAGCTAATAGGGTGCGATCGCTAGGAGTAGATTATATTGAATCGAATGAATTAAAGATTGCCCTTAAAAAATGAAAAATCGAAAATCTACATTTTTGTGTATAAAATACTTCAGTTTACAAAATTATCCGATCATTGGCAGTTTTGTTCTAAGCAATGGCGGAATGCCACTTCATGAGTAGCAGCCAGATCATGCTCAATGACCACGTTCCGGTCAAAGATCTTGCAATCCCTTCAGCGAGTGTAACGGCGATCTAATGGCGTCTTTCTATCTGTACCATTAGCATTAATGAGAATTGGTGTGGCGTGACTATCAGGGTGCAATGCGAATTGGGCAGCAGTCAGCCCCTCTCCCCGCGCCTCTCCACGGCATTACGAGGACGGTGTTGGTGCTGTTGGGTAGTTTTGAAACGGTGGTGATGGAGGCAAGGATGCCGATGGTAGTGGTGGTGGTGAAAGTAGTGAAGTGGCTGGTGGGTAGTAGCGGAAATGGTGGGGAAACGGTGACGGCAGCGATGGTGGCAGAGGGACTGGTGGAACGATCGTGTGACCAGCGGAGATGGCGGTGGTGGTGGCTGCGGTGGTAAAGGCATTAGTGGCGGCAGAGAGGTAGGGATGGTAGTGGTGTGGTGGTGGCGACGCGAAGGCGTCGATCACGGTAGAGGCTTTCGCGCATGCGATGCTGGAGGCTGTGGCAATGGCAGCGGCCTTCACAGCACTGGCTGTGTCGCCGGTGGCGGCTATGGTTGTGGCGGTGGCGGTGGCGGTGGCGGTGGCGGTGACGGGGATGGTGGCGGTGATGGAGTCGCCGGTGGTCGCGGAGGGGGTGGCGGTGGCGGTAGCAGTGACGGCGGAGGTGGAGGCGGAGGCGGTGGCGGTGTCGGAGGCGGTGGCGCAGACGGTGGCACAGGCAGTGGCGGTGGCGGTGGCGTCGCGTGCTTGCAAGCGATCGCCCGGGGCTCGCGTTGAGGGCGCGCCGCCAAAGAGACAGCGCAGCCAACGATTAGCGGCGGAGGAACAGCCGGCGCGGTGGCAGCGGCACAGATAGCGGCGAGGGAAGGGGGAGGGGGAAGAGACAAAGGGGCAGGCAGGCCGTGAGAAAGATACCAGGTCGCGTGAGCAATGCCAGAGCAAGTGACTAGAGAGTGACTGGAACTGAGGAAATTAAAAAAAATGAAGTTATTTGAGTGGATTTGTGACAACAATAATCTAAATAATGATAAAGAGCTCAGTTGCTTAACAATAATAGAGAAGTTGTTGGAAATTTTTGCAAAGAAAGAAGAGAGAATAAGAGAGTTTTGAATGTTTGGATGTAATGTCTGGCATGGGAAGAATACTAAGGATGAGGTGGAGGCTGGGTGGTGAAAAGGATAACATTACGGGTAAGTGTAGGTAGAGTGGAAGCGGAGTGGAAGGAGATGACTATAGGAGTTGTAAACATACGACAAAATGCAAAAAATATACCATAAAAGATGTTTAATTTATGAATATTTGTATGGTTGATAAGTGGAGTGTTCCTGTTTTATAAATAGGTAAAGGAAATGCTTGAAAATAGCGTTCTGACAATCTATAATGTCACAGCGCTAATCGTAAAATCAAAGTATCAGAATGTGAAAGAAGAAGGGGGATTCTGGGAAATATACATAAATACATCAAGAAGAGGTAGAGTGTCCCTGCATCGACGAACTAATAACAAAGCAAAATGGTAAGAGAGGGTGGAAGGACACGGGAAATAGCGACAAAATCTCCAACGAGCTAAATTGGTGCGTGTGGTGGGGGGCGTATTCTCCAACGCACGCAATGTGCAGAGGACGGGCACACAAACAGCGTGGACGGCGAGGAAGCGAGAACAAAGCGATTCCGGGAATGACAGATCTTCGGAAACCTTGAACGGAAACAGCTCAAACAATAATGGCGACAGAGACGCAAACCTGGCGGACGAGGCGGCGGAGACAGCGCGCATAAACAGCACGCGGTGGAGAATAATGAGGACAAGGAGCCAGGCGTCCCAGCCTCCGTAACTGAGGAGAGCGTCGACCGCCTGCTGAAGAGCCGCGGGAGGGCGCACAAGGGGGCGGGGCGACGTGAGTTGGAGTGAGAGAAGTAGCCGGGTGGGGCGGGGCAAGGCTCAGCGAGCACGTGGCGAGGACGGGGTCACGGTCGGGGAAAGAATTGTGATGCGCGGGAAGGAGATGCAGTGGAGACAGGCTCATAGCCAGAGTGGGGTTGAGGCGGGGACGTGATGGAGAGACGCATGATGCGTAATTGTCTTATTAGGGTCGTCAGTGTGTCGTGTCGTGTCGTCAGTGTGTCGTGTCGTGTCGTGTCGTGTCGTCGGTGTGTCGTGTCGTGTCGTGTCGTGTCGTCGTGTGACCTCGTGTCCGTCGTTCGTGCGTGTCGACCCACGACGGGGGCGGACTTGTGTCCCGTGTTTGTCGGTCAGTGTCGTGGTCGTCGGTAGTGTAGTTGTCGTGCGTGCGTTGTCGTCGGAGTGTCGTGTCATCCGTGTCGTGTCCGTCGTGTGGTGTGTCAAGTGTCGCACTTGTCGTGTCGGTGTCGTCGACCGTAGGTCGTGTCGTGGCGTGTCCGTTCGTGTTCGTGTGTCGTGTCGTGGTCGTGGTGTGTGTGGTGGCCGGTCGTGTGGTGTGTGATTGTCGTGTGCGTAGTGCGTGTGCGTCGGTGTTCGTGTGTCGGGCGTTCGGTGTGTCGTGCGGTCGAGTCGTGAATTATCGTGCCCGTGTCGTAGTCGGTGTGTCCTTGTCGTGCGTGTCGTGTCGTCGTGTCGTGTTCGCTGTGTTCGTGGCTCGTGTCCGTCGGGGTGTGTAACGGTCTGTCGTGTCGGTGTCGGTGATGTCGTGTCGCGTGTGGTGTGTCAGTGTCGGTGTTCGTGTCGGTGGTGTCGTTCCGTTGTGCGTGTCGGTGTGTCGTGTCGGTGTGTGTGTCGTGTCGGTGTGTCGTGTCGGTTGTGTCGTGTCGGTGTGTCGTGTCGGTGTGTCCGTGTCGGGTGTGTCGTGCTGCGTGTGGTGTGCGTGCGTGGTCGTGCGTGTGTCGTGGTCGGTGTGTCGGTCGTGTGTCGTGTCGTGTCGGTGTGGTCGGTCGTGCGGTGTGTGAGCTGCGGTGGTCGGTGGTCTGTGTGTCGGTGTTCGTGTGTCGTGCTGTCGGTGTTGTCGTGGTGTGTGTGATCGTAGATAGTGGTCGTCGGTTTCGTTCTAGTCGGTGCGTGGTCGTGTCCGGTGTGTGTGCGTGGTGCGGGCTCAGGATCGTGTCGTTCGTCGTGATCGTGTCGTCGGTCGTGTCTCGTGTCGAGTGTGTGTCGTTCGTCGTGCCGTCGGTGTCAGTGTCGTGTCGTCGTGTGTCGTGGCAGTGGTCAGTGTGTCGTGGTCGTGTGTGTGTGTCGTTCGTCGTGCTGTCGTCGTGTGTGTCTGTTTGGTGTCGTGTCGTCGGTGTGTCGTGGTCGTGTGTCGGATGTTGTTTGCACGTAGTAGTCGGTGTGTCGATGTCGTCCGGGTGTGCTCGTGTCGTCCGGTTGTGTCCGTGTCGTTTCGGTGTCGTAGTGTCGTGGTGATGTGCGTGTCGGTCGTGTGCGTCGTTGTCGGTGATGATCGTGTCGTCGTGTGATTCCGTGTCCGTCGGTGTCTGCGGTGTGCGCGTGTCGTGGTGTGTCGTGGATGGTCGTGTGTCGTACAGTGTGTACGTGTCAGTCGGTGTGTCTGTCGTCGTGCGTGTGTCCGTGTGTCGTGCGTCGGTGTCGTAGTCGGTCGTTCGTCGGTGTTCGTGTCGTCGGTTGTGTCGGTTCGTCGTGTGTCGTGTCGTGTGTGCGTGTCGATCGTGTGATACGGTGTGTCGTGTGTCGTGTCTCGGTGTCGTGGTCGGTTGTCGTGTGTCCGGTGTGTCTGTCTCGTAGTCGTGCGCGGTGTGTTGTCGTCGGTGTGTCGTGTCGTCGGTGTGTGTCGTGCTGGTCGTTCGAGTGTGTCTCCGTGTGTCGTGTCGTCGTGTCCGTTCGTGGTCGGTTGGTGTGGTCTGTGTAGTCGTCGGTCGGTTGTGTCTGTGTCGTCGGTTGTCGTGTCGTCGTTGCTCGTTCGTCGTGGTGTGTGGTGTCGTTCGTGTGTGTGTCGTCGGGTGTGTCCGTGTCGTGTCGTCGGTGTGTACAGTGTCGTTTGTGTGTCGTCGGTGGTCGTGTGTGTCGTATCGTCGGTGTGTGCGATGTCGGATCGGTGATGGTCGGGATCGGTCGAGTGTGTGACGTGTTCTGCCTGGCTAGTGCTCTCGATGTCGTAAGAGTGATTGTCGTGTCGTTGGTGTGTCCAGTGTTCCGTCGGTTAGTAGATCGCTAGATCGACTCGTCGATAAGATCGTGGTCGCGGTAGTGGAATGTTGTCGTCGGATAGGTCTGTATCTGTTATACTCGGTTGTTAGATGGTCGGTGAGTGTGTCTCGTGGGTGTCTTGTTTGTGTCGTGTAACGTGTCGTCGTGATAGTCTTGAATGTCTGTCACGCGGTGTGTTCGATAGTACAGATAGAGTATGATATAGATAAGATAGATAGAGATAGATAGGTACGTAGTCCGTCGAGTCGTTCGCTGAGTGGTAGATCGTCGCTGTAGTTTAGATGTCGTTGATGCGTAGTTGTGTCGGTACGAGTGTCTGGATTTGTACTACAGTCGGTTGTGTTCGTGTCTGTGTCGTCTACGGTGTGTCGTGTCGTGTCGTGTTGTCGTAAGTTTCGTGTGTCGGGTCGTCGGTGTATCGAGTCGTTGGTGTGTCGGGTCGTCGGTGTGTCGGGTCGTTGGTGTGCCGGGTCATTGGAGCGAAAACGGCGGCTGGTCGTGGACGTGGCAAATCTTGGCGTAGCGAGGCGTGGCGTGGAGTTGGTGGTCGGGGCGAGCGCCTGGCTCTCCACTCCTCGCCGTCTGCCGCCGTCGCCGACGACGGAGGCACTCCGCGCCGCCCCGGCGCTCCACTCGCGCGTTGAAAATAGCGATAGCGCCACGGCCCTGAGGCGCCCCAGACCTCCAGCCGGCCACTTCATCCGCCGCCGCCCGGAGCACCGGCTTCTCGCTCCCTCCACTTGCCCTCCACAGCCCCAACAAGCGCTTGCGCACGCAGGGGGAAGGACAAGGGCATCCAGCCCTTCCCTTCGTCTCATTATTTCAATCACAATTTTTCTACATGCTCAAGAAGGCTAAACTTTATCATTCCAAATGAAAGCACTTTCCGTAATGACACAACACAATGAGATGACTAATTTTAAAGACGTTCTTTTGACTGGACTTCACACTTATAACGATTTACATGATGTCTCTATTGAGACAAAATTCCCATTTCTCGATAAGAAGTATCTTCTCATTAAAATTCTCGTTTGACATCCAAAATGCGCTATTATAAGTCGCATAATTATTACAATAAAATTATATACATTAGTATTTCTTCGTGTATTACCAGCCTAGATCAGATAACAGTTGAATCGAGTAAGTCAAATTTTCTTACTAAAAGTACCCTGAAATAACTATCATTTAATACAGCGGGAAAAATAAGCAATGTTATCAATATTCATGAACGTTACACAAATTATCTCCAGGAATTGTATTGCAATTAGCGCTTCAACATGTCATACAGTATTATGAATTCTTCAGATATAATTAATATGAAAATATTTGGAATGATCTCAATAAAATACATCGGAGAGTCGAGTCATTTTATAATTTACCTTAATATGTTTTTAATGTCGCTTTTTGGTAAGCGATTTCTCTTCGTATTTCATCAATGGTGAGTTATGAGTAATTATTAAAACAATAATAATATACCGTTTATGTATTACGAACCATAAATGTGTTTTCAATATTAAACATTGCATTTAATCGTTCAAGAAGTTTCAAGTATTGTAATAACCCAAATATTATTCTCAAGATTTAGATAACATTACAAGTTGTATTGACTTATCGTACCTAAAACTGGTTAGTCCAATTACGTAATAGTAATTTTTAATAATATGAGTCATTTTCTTCCGATAATAAGCACGTGAATAACTAGACACTCCAAGTCTACATAAAGATGTGTATTCAAAGTGGAAATGAAACTCATTTTATTTTTGAGTAAATGTCGTTCCATGCTTATCCGTCCCATTTTTATTTCAACTCTTCGTCCCCGTCACTGTATATAATTTCAGTTATCTTTAGTACTGTTCTAAACTCCGATGTTTATATGTGAGACTATTAGGATTCATGTGCAATGAAACAGTTATTAAATCCCTTTTCTTTAAGTAATGGGTGTAATTACCGATTTGTGTTCTCCATCTACCGCTTTACATCTGTTTGCGCCCATTCTAATCGAATACGCTTCCGCTACAGCTAGTTATGTTCCAGAGACCTTCACGCTTCAACAACAGATGCAGGTAACGGACGCCGTGAACAAAGTCTTTACTGGTGCACGGGCACTCGGAAGCTCATTAAGTTAAATGCCAGAATGGAATGGGAGGAAATTGCGTTGAATGGGAACTGTTCTCTTTACGAGGCTTGGCAGGTCAGTTGTATCTCTGACACCTGGTTGCGTGGGACTTCGTCAAATTCGTAGAGGCGAGGAACATGAAACCTGAGGAACAAAGGAAGTTCGCAGATCCGTCCACTACTGATTCCCTTCCTTCATATCAAAACAATGTTTTTTATTCATTGTTCTTTGATACATTCTCTTCTTTCATGAAGTTTGTGCAAAAATATAGCAATGTAATGTTTTATTTGAAGTATTCACTTACGTACTGTTTTTAAACAATGCTGAGAATCAAAAAAGTATGCAATTGTGGTAGTCTTTATTATTAATATTGACTTATTAATAATATTTGACTTATTTTTGTATTAGTCATCTTCCAGTAAAATAGATTACTTTAAGGGCACTAAGAGCGTGCTTACGTTCAAGAGCGAGCTAAAAGTTCAATTTTAGCACTAGTGTTAAAAGTGAGACTATGCTCAAATGTTCAGACAAAAGGTTTACTACAACACAGAAACAATACTTTCGTCTGACTGCATGAGCTACTTCTTACCTTAACGCCTTGCGGCAAAAGTAATTCCCAAGACTAGTCTGTCTTTTGAAGCGACAGCTAGTTGCTGTTTGTCCAAACGTCCTCCACGGTTCGACGCTGTAGAGCGTGTGGAGCCACGTCAACTTCAGTCGCAGTATTATAGAGCGCGTGCCGACAAAGCCGCGCGAGCGAACTCAAACCCGAACTCAAACGAGGCACACGCCACAAATAAAACAAATGGGGTTAAAAAAGCAAGTAGTTTCTCCCCCTATTTTCACTCAAAATTACGCAAAAAGTTCTCAAAATTTCGAAAAATTGTACATGATCTTATTTCAAAATCTATGTTTAAGAAACAGATTTAATTAAATGGAAAATCTGTATCTTTAATATTTTAGTTGTACAAACACGTCGAAAAAATTGAACTTCCGCAATTTTTGAAAAATTTTGAAGGTTTTTCAATGAATAAGAGACCCGTACCATTCTCTTCAACCTCCTTCACACTATCTAAAAAAATGTAATAAAAAACAACGGAGCCAAATGTGGAAAAAGAACAACGAGCTCATGTAAAGTAGCCCCCAAAATTAAAATATCGATTTCAAATTCAAGGGGGCGTGACAGTCTGATCGATAGGAGAATATCAATTTTGGAGAAACTCGGCTGCACGGTTTAGCCGTTAGCGTTGTTTACAGACGGACAGACATACGGGTAAGACGTTTAGCCGTCATTCGATTCTTCGGTATCAAGGAGCCACATAACATGGATTCTTACTATTCCACGTGATAGAAGATTTTTTCGCATCTGGATTTATTCACTTTTCGTTGCAGGACTTTGTAATAAGAGTTTTCTGCCGAAAATTCACTGTTTTTCCGCGCAGCATTACATAACTTTCTCTCTACTGTGCAGGGAGAAAGTAAAGTAAGTCAATTGATGTTTGAAAGAAATTTTCAATAAAGTTTTATTCAGTATTGTAGACTTGAACTTGCATGAATTTACAAAACTTCCTGAAAATCAACATTTGAAGTTTTGAAGAACATTTGACAGTAGCTTTTCGCTTTTTTTGATAGTCACAAAAATATTAGACAAGCTTTTTATTCTTAAGAAAGCTACGAAAAGGTGTTCATGTGAAAATACAGGATCGAGCTAGTACAATTCTACATTTTGCAATCTTATTTAACTTTATTACAGAACAGAGAGGTTCACTCGTCCAATTGAGTCGCATAGAATATTAAGTAATTAGTGTAATTTTACACATTGTTGCAGATTCTGCACGTCTCTGAACAAGTGCGATAGAATCAAGAAGAGCAAAACCAGCAAAAATGTAATAGAATGCCCAAGAAGATCACATCCTGTAGATTACGATGTGAAGGAGGTTTATTTGAGGTCTTCAGCCTCAATTCTAGGTCTTAAGACCCTAGAACGCTTAGTTTAAGAGCTATTTCTCTACTCCCAAATATATTTTAACAATGCCGTCCGAGCGTTCTTGGTTTCATTTAATAAGAATGTTTAGATGCATTTTTTTTTCAAAATTCTTTATATTTTTAAAGTCAAAGTGGAATTCGTCACATCTCCGTCAAATTGCCTTTCTTTAGAGACCTCATTTGTAAAGATTTGTTTGAGTATGAGAGGCGCAAAACTCATTTACATTACTGAAATGATAATGAAGACGATAAATGACCATGTAGGTTGTACTCCTTAATTGTTGAAAACCTCGTGAGGGTAATATACTATGTAAACTTCCAGGTCTCTTTTCAAATAAGTTCTCAAAAGGCATTTCAGCCATCTAAATCTCAATGTCTGGCTATCTGCCCATTATCGACGCAAGAATCTGGCAAGGGTACATCTTCTGTGCTTAAGTTAACAATGTAGGAAACTGATATGTCAGATCCTGAACATGGCCCGTCCGGGTAAAACTAAAGAACCACCAATTTCTGTTCTGGCGTTCATGGCCGCAAGAACAAAGCCTTGCAAACTGTTTCCCCTCAGAAATTATACCTATCAATCTTACTGATTTCACTCAGTTAAAGTTAAATGATTAAATTTACTTATTTCTTATCACGTGTTCCTTTGTCAGGCATGATATATCTCGGGTTCGTAGGCTTCCGCGGTCGGAGTCAATGCATTCTTGGCTATCCGGGATGAGCCGCGTCTCCGTCAATGTTTCTGACGTTTCGGCCATCTTGCTGTGGCCTTCTTCAGAGCTATACTGCCTTCTTCAGCAGTATAGCTCTAACGAAGGCCACAGCAAGATGGCCGAAACGTCAGTAACAATGACCGAGACGCGGCTCATCCCGGATAGCCAAGAATGCATGATATATCTCATTAACTTTCGTATTGTAGGATCTTCGCTCCCTATATGCAAAATCTTTTCAATTGAAAATCCTCGTATGCTGGCCACACCTAATATTTCATCCACCACCCATCCATTCATCCCCATAGCAAACCGACACAGATAAAAATAAAATTTTATTACAAAAAAAATAAAAAAAATAAATAAACAAGAAGCAGAACGACATGGATCTCGAAAGGTTCATGTTCGGCAGAGTGATTCGTGGTCGGGCGGGGG